>VYZP01004721.1:0-33742 GCA_013400635.1 Hypocryptadius cinnamomeus | reverse complement strand
GAAGACTGGAATGTTTTCAATTTACTTTTAAACAAATGACTTTATTGTGCCATTCTCACATGGGAGTAAATTCCACAGCCTTAGTGCCACATTAGACAAAACTTTTTTACCTGCTGGTTTCTGTTTATACTTGGAGAAAAGAAATTAACCTCAGTTAGGAAGTGGGGGGAATAGGACAGGACTATTAAACTTGGTGGGAATTCTGGCAGGGGTTTTTCTGGGAGCAGAGTGGGATGCTGGAGTACAGGATGGAGCTGGAGGATGATTTGTGGTGCAGTGTGGAGTTAAGGAATTCTTTGTGCCTGAAAATCAAGCTTGTGAAGGACACCTGTAGGAAAAGCATTCAAACTGGTTTTGCCACTCCAGGAATGTAAGGAAGCAGTTGTAGTCTTAAGTAAATGCCAGTGGGTACTGGGAAGGAGATTCCTGGAAATTGTGGCTGGGGATGGATTGGGCCCAATTCCTGAAAGGAGCAATTCTCCTGGAAGTAATGGGGGGGTGCATCCATCCAGGAATGACAGCTTGTGACCTCAAGGAGAGAAAGTGTCCCTGAACTCACCACATACTCCTGTAATGGTAGAGATTTTCAGACTGACACAGGGAAATTGTGAAAGAATTCAACTTTAATGCTTAAAGGATGGACTAATACCGTGAATTTGTAAAAATATGAAATGTGTGCAAAATGCCCAAGTAGGAACATGGATCCATCCAGCATTGCTCCAAGTGGGAGACCCTCTCATGATAATAAGTGCATTGTGATCTTCTGGTGGATAAAATGCACAACCCATTCCAGTGACTCCTTTTGACTGAAACATGAGTGTACATTAATTCCTAACAGAACCAAGAACACTGGATGGTTTTTTTTCAACTGCTCACTTGGCCTTTTTTGTACTAAACCTTTTTTTTACAAGGCTTTTGTTTTGTGCTTGTTCCATGCTTTTATGGCTTTATAAATCCATATGCAATCAATAAAAGGATTTGAGTTTTATTTTGACTAGTTTTTGCTTCTCCTTGGGCCACCTACAGTTAATTAGTATTTTATGTTACGCATCACTGCACAGAAATCCAAATGGGAAAAAATTACAGGTTTTTAAATGATGCTCAGGTAAATGCAGTTGCAAAAATTGGACAAACAAATCCCCTCACCTGAAAACAGCATTGGAGTCTGTTGTCTTCCTCTGTTTCTAACCTACATCTGGTGTTTTTCAAAACAGCAGCTCCTCTCTGTGCAGTAGCTTCCCATAAAACCTCACCTCAGTTAGAAAATGACCAGTGGAAATGGTGCCAATAATTTTGCAGTGTCCTCAGAGGCTTAAAGCCTTTGCTGCCACTTGTTTGGCCTCTAGAGTAAGATACAACTAAAGGTGATGCAGAATGTGGATGGGGAAAAGGGTCTGAGAGTTATTTCCACTTCAACTTGTGGAAAGTCTTTCAGCTAGGTTTCTTCTCACTATTTGGCCTTTTTCCTATGAAAAAGAAATGGTGTATATTGATCATTACTGAAAGAAACCAAAGTGTGTTTAGCAGGTGACAGCTTTTACTCATCATCCTGAGTCAGACCTGAGATTAGGAGTGGTACTCTCAGTGCTTGTGGGGGCAGAGGCAGGGCCAGTCCTTCCCAGGTGATGCCTGGGCATGGTTTATTTCCATGAGTCGAACAATGATTTTGGTACAAGTCTGGATTTTCCAAACAGTCAAAAATGTATTTCAGGACTTGTTCTGGTCCAAGTCCTTTTCCTGTGCTGGGGAAGAAGCTGTGTAGGAGAGGACAGGATGGCTGCTGCTAAACCTGAGTGTTCCTGGGCAGCAGCTCTCCATCCAGCAGGTGCCCAGCTGCCCTCTTCAGATGGGAAACATGACTGTGCTGAGCAAATACCAGCAGGCCTGAGGCTGGTTTGGGTTTCCAGACTGGGCAGAGTAAGGAGCAATTATGTGCTTTTGCCTAAGATTCCTCCAGCCCTCTCTAAGCCACTCACTTCCTGGCCATCTGGAGAGGCAAGCCTCACTTGCAGAACGTCTTGGGAAAAAGGAGGAGGGAATGTGCTGGGCTGGAAGTGTCTCATCCCCTTTATCTCCCAAAAGCCTGTCTACAGCAGGGAAATAACCTGTGCTTCAAGGTGGCTCCCCAGGCCCCCAAGTTTGGCAGTGGTAGGGAACACAGGGCTCTGAAGGCAGAGGTGTCTCAAATGAAATGGTACTCCACTCTTGCCACGAAGGTCTTAATAGTCCATGGGTTTTAATACAGCCATAAGGCTATAAATTCAGGGATTTTGACCTGAAAGTCTTTGAGCATGTTTAAAAATAGCTCACCCATCCTCATTTTATCACTTCATATACTCTGACACAATTTTGGAACCTGCCTCCATCCCATCTAGCAGGGGAACACTATAATTAAGAATCAGTTTTGAAAGGCTGTTCTCTCTTAGCTTAAGGCAGAATAAGGCTTTATGTATTTTGCAGGAGATTATAAACAATTCATTGGCTAAAATTAGCAGTAAAAAGGGAGCCCCAGCTCTTTCCTGCCCTGTGGTTTGTACCACAAAGACTTAGTGTTTTTAAATCATGACAGAGCTCTCTAAAAACCTTGAAAGCATATTATGTATGTGCCACTTTGGCTCAGTTAGGAATAGTCTCACCTCCAAACCAGAAGGCCATGGGTTCAAATTCCATGCCTGCCCCTGGATATTGCTGTCTCCCAGTAATTTCATTGCAGAAAACCTTTAGAACCATAGGGGAAGAAGAGGGAAATTTCCTGTCTGTAGCTCCACTGTGAGACATTTGGTGCTTGGGATGATACATTAAACCAGGGCTCTTCCCCCCAGCTTTACTCAGCAGGCACAAACCCTGGAGCAGGGGAGGGAGAGCCCTAATGGGAGGGGCAGTTTTTTCTCTTCTTGACAAAAGCAGTTGTAATCCTCAGGATTGTGTGTGTGAGTTGCTGCTCCTCACTGTGCTGCCAGGAGGACAGGGTTTTCTTGAGTCTTGACTTTACCTTTTGCTGCTGATCAGTGACAGAAGGGGGAAAACCAATAAATCCTTTTGAACTGAAAATGCCATAATAGGTAATTTAAAAAGTTAAATTGCAGAAATAACCAACTGAAGTGCCAAGTTAGGGCTGTTTGTGGCAACAAAGCCAGGTAATTTTAATTGCAAAGGTAAACTCCATATGTTCACAGTCCTAATCACTGATGTCCTTTACCTTCCCCACAGAGAGGAGGTCAGAGTGATTTAAGCTTTAAAATTTATAGTTTCATTGTGGTTTGTGCCAAAGGGAATGTGGTCTTATAACATGAAGTGTTTATGTTTGTTGCTTACAGACACGTGTATTAACTTACCAAAATCTCACCTTCTCTTAAATAAAATTTACTTTTAGGAGGAAAAAAATTCCTTTCATTTTCTACTGCTTTTATAGAAACATAGAAAGAGTTTGTCATAGTTATACAAAATGGAAGCCATGTCATAAATGTTATGTGAAGCATAGTTGCTCACAACTAATTTCTTACCCTGAAAATAATTTTACCCAGTAATTTTCAATGTCTGTTTTTGTGGCATTAATCCAAAATGCTTCTCTATGGATGATTTTCTTTTGTTTAGAAGTATTTATTACATTTCAGTATAGTGCTTAATGTTTTCAGATTCCTCCTCTGCTCTGTTTTGAGGCTTTTTTGCTACAGCAATGTTGCAGGTCCCATTTTCGCTTGCAGCTTTAAAGGGGAAATTAAATGGAGACTGTGGATATGGTGCTCATTGATGCTCTGCTGGGGTAGGAGTTCCTACCAGAATTTGTAGCCCACTGTCACTCTGCCTGACAGAGGGCTTATGGAAAACACACTGATGTGGATGAGAGCTTTGAATCTTAGGACCTGAATTATCAAATGAAATGTTTTGATGAGGACTCTGGCCAAGCTATGCTTGAGATATAATTAACATCTGGGAAAGGCAGATTTGTCAACATAAGATGCTGGTGGTTCTCATGTGTCCACTTACTAAATTAGATTAAATACATTCCTCTCTCTTACTAATTTTTTTTACTGTGGGTACTACAGAGACTATGAGAATTGGGCCAAGAGGTGGAGAGATAATCCATCTTGTCCTGGCAGGAATGCTGGCTCATACAGTCACATCTGGGATGTGGGTGGGGTGGTCCCTGCAAGGCTTGAGTTGGTAATGGGCTGTCAAAATTCGGGGTAAAAGGTGGGCTAGGGGGTTGTCCACAAGACAGATTTGTGTACTATGATGAGGTCCATGCTGGGAAAAAAAGATTGAGAACCCTTCCCATTGAGCCTGGCTGAGCAGTGCTGGCTGAAAGTGAGGCCAAGGGAACGGAAATGGTGCTGCTCCAGAGCACAGAGATCCAACTGTGTGAAACCAGTGTGGGTGCTATTAAAATGCCATCTTCCTCTCCCTTCCCCTTTCCTTCCTCCCTTCCTCCCCCTCTGCTGTCAGCCTGGCCGAGGAAAAGTCAAATAACGTACGATTGTGTTCCTTGGCATCACAACTGCAATTTCCCTTTAGGGGCTTCAAACTTAAGAATGGGAGGTTTTAAATCTTGCTGATTCGTGCTATTCCAGCATGCATATGTGTGAGGAAAAAGAACAATGCCAGTTCGAAAGAGAAATCACAAGTGAGAAATCATTGCTGCTAAATCAGGTGTTGCAGAGGCCAGTGGAAAATTCAGACACTAAAAGAAGTAGGAAATTACTTTGTTTAGAGCTGGGAAGGTTAATGAGAATGAATTAGAAAGTCCTCTCTGTGTATTCAGCCCCTAAGGATTTGAGCAAAGTTAGAGGGATTTATTTACTGATTATCCAGACTATACAACTGGCAATAAGATTAAGTGAGGAATTTTGGAACATGCTGACATTTCTTATTTGCATCATTTACTATGGAGATCATTTGTCGGTGCTGCACTGAGTTTGTGGTGAACCAGGGCTTAGTCTGGCCCAGCAGAGACAGATCTGGTACTTCTCATGGCTCGAGGGATGTGGGGGTGAAAACAGTTTAACGTCCTCTTTTGTGTCTCAGAGAGGAAACATCAAGTTTGTCTAGGTGCTTATCAGGGGATAATTTCAGAATATTTTCCTAGAAACCATTAATTATGGGAAAGAGCAGAGTTACAGGGGACACATTGCATTAGATCAAGTAAAAATAAAAGACAGGGTTGGAATTTATAGAGCCCAGCACTGGATGCTGTACAGAGCTCCCCCACTGCAAGGCCCCTCTGAGCCCATCCCTCCCGGCATGCACATGGCTCTGCACACAGATCTGCTGCCCTCCTCCTCCTGCTCCTCCTCCTCCTCCTCCTCCTCCTCCTCCTCTAGTCACACTTACTTCAACCAGGCTGCTGAGTACCCCGAAGTTACCACCTCAGCTGGAACAAATGAGGAGGGACCACAGAATAGAGTTCAGTACAGGATTCATTTCAAACATAATTATGATTTCAATTCATTATTCTGAGTACCTACTGCTGAAATTTGGTGAAAAAAGTGCAACTCTTGGACACATTAAGTTGTAAGCTGCACTTTAAACATGTCATCTCAGCCAAAGTACTTCACTCAGCCCCTGTCTGTGCACTGAGCACTTACTTGCCCCATTTTAATCTCGAGAATAAGAAAATTCCTTTTTCCTAAAGGAATCCTTCAGCTGAGCCTTGTTGCTGGAATAAGGAGAATTTTGTTAGTGATCCTCTCTTGCATGGTTACTGCTAAGGGAGGTAAATAACAGACAAGAGAGGCAAGGTGTGATTTCAGTCTTCATGTTAATACTTCCCTGATCAGCCTTGTGGATGACTAATTTTCTTGCTTTCTGTTTTCATCCTCTTTGGTAGAAACTCTGGGATTTGTATTTGTTTTGGTTCTTAGGGGACTGCATACCACAGCCAGTAGCTTTAATCCTTTAATCCCGACATGTCCGGCTGATGCCTCCACCCATTGATTGCCTCCTTTCACAGCACACGATCCTGTTCCCCTCACAGCTAATGGCCACTGCTGGATCAGGCTACTGTCTCTGGGAATGTGTTTCATGCATTTAGTAACAAATCCACAATAAATTTCAGCCTGAACATCATCTGGGCCAATTGTTGCACTTCGAGTCATCATCATGATGACTTGAATTCCAGGGTAACTCACCATGTTTGCGACTTCCCAATACCCACTGACATCCTTCTACGCTGAAATAATAGCAAATACCATGCCAATAGTATCTCATATCCTAGATTTTTTTTTTCTAATGTGCTCTTATAAACATGGGGCACTTCATATGTTGTTATGACAAGGAAATTCTTTGACTGAAAAGTTTGCAAATTCCACAGTAGTATTTGTTTTATAAACAAAGGTGCTGTTTTCCTTATGCCAGCCTCTTTCTGCTTTTGCTTGTCCAGCAGCCTGTTCTGAAAGGCATGAAGCAGCTGTTGGCCCCCAGTCAAAACTTGCAGTGTAGGGAGGGTTATGTAAAAGTCCTTTGTGTGAGAGACATACATGGCAGCAAATGGTGACATTGGAGTGCAGATTCTTTGAGGGGAGAAAGCTATTCACAGCAAGGTTTTCTTTTTTACTTGATTTTTGCATGGAACAAAAAGTAGAAGATACTGTAATTTTATTTTTTTTTCCAGAAATCCCTCTTCTTGTTGCAGTGTTGTGGGTAATTTCACACCACCTTGCAGCTAGTAGCACCTGCTGGATGGAAGGGATGTGAGAGGTTGCCTCTTTCTTTTTCCCAAGGAAAAGTCTCTGTACTTACGTCTTTTCTGAGGGATGCTGCTCCAATCCTTGGAAGAGATTTGCAGCTCTCCTAGCCCATCTATTTCTGTGCTTCACTGTTCTTATCATAAAACACTTTCCAAATATTTATTTCACATCTTTTGCTGTCTGCAAAGATGCTCATCTTTACCTTTCCACAAGTGATTTCTTTTGGACTCATCAGTCCCAATTTATCTTACCTTTTCCCCTCAGGTAATATTTTACAGAGCCCTGAACCATCTTCAATGGCTTCATGTGAACACTCTCAAAATGTTCCTTAAATTTCTGGTGGTGTGATAAGCAGCACTGGATGCACAATTCTTGTAATGATTTTATAACAGCAAGACATTATTTACTCGTGCTGTGTTTCTGTTGCACTGTGGACACAGCTCCTTTTCTGCTGAACTGCTCCATTCTCACATCTAAATGATTTATTCCTGCCTAAGGAACCCCATGGTGGGATTCTTGGGGTGTCCTGTGCAGGGCCAGAGTTGGACTTGATGATCCTTGAGGGTCCCTTCCAACTCAGGAGAATCTGTGAAATCAAATACTTTCTATCCAGAATGAATTAATCTACATTTTGAACCTGTTTCTTTAGGTCATTGTGAACTCCAGTCCTGTCATCTAGCTTGTTCACATTCCCTTCCAGTTTCTTCTCATCTGTACATGTAACAAACCCAGGCTGTGACCCACCATCCTGAGCATTAAAGCATTAATAAGCACGTTATAAACCACCCTCCATATGAAAGTCCCCTTGACACAGTTCTCCACTTTGCCAGTGAGCCATTGACAGCTCTTCTATGGCAATGAGCATCCAAGCAGTAAGTGCAGGGACAGCACACTTCCACTAATGAAAATGTCACTTGAGATTGTGTCAGAAAGCTTTACTGAGGTCTGAGATGTGTGGTATCTGTGTTAATACCTGTAAGATCCGAATCCCTGCTCTAAAAGGAGGTTGGATTGGTTTGCCACAATTAGTTATCAACCTGTGAGATGAAAGTAAGTCCAGATTTCTTGGAGTTCTGGTAATACATCATTCCTCTCAGTCTCACAGTTCCAAATCAGCTTCTCTATGGAATAAGGCAGGGAGAGAGCCTGCCAGAGTGGGAATGTTTGGGATGGTTAAAGCCATGGAGGTACGTGGGGAGCAGTGTGTGCATTCAGCAGGAGGATTTAGCTCATGCTCTGTCCTGGACAATGTCTGTAACCACAGAGAAGAACAGGAGTAAGTGATTGTTTAAGCTAATCCAGAGAGTGAAACACTTGTGAACCAAACTGCACAAGGGTGTATCATTCTTCTGGGGGTTATGAAGTGAGAGGGATGCTGTGTGCGAGGGAAAGCCAGATCATAACCTCTGCTCAGAGCAGTTCCAGGCTGCTAATGAAGGCATAGCAGCTGAAAGGGGCAGCCTGTGGGTGGCTCAGTAAAGAGAACAGCAGTACAAAGTCAGGACATGCTGAAAGCATGGAAGAGAGTGGCAAAGTCACCCTCTGTGAGGGAAAAGGACAGCTTCCAAGCTACCCGGGAAGTGTTCTTTTTCTGCTGCTTGCTTTGTTGTAAATACACAAAAGTAGTGTATTGTCATTTACTTGTGGTTCCTTCCAGTAAGAAAACCTCTCTGTGTGAAGCCATCGTGTGGTTTCAGCAGTCCTCTGGCAAAAGGCACACTATGTACAGCTGAGAGGATCTTAGCTAAATTATATATCCAGCATCAAACTGCAATGAAGAGAGAATCAATTGTAAAGATTTAGGGAAAAGCAGGGGGGGTTAGGACAACTGCAGTGCGCTGAGTGTTGGTGCATTAAAGAAAAAACTTACTTGGACAGGGATACATAAAATAGATTTTATATGTATTTTCAGCAGCTGTGAATTAAAACATAAATACAATCTGGCTGGAATAATTAATTCTCAGGTGGTTGTTGTTGTTATGAAATTGGAACTGTAAATGAAAGAGCTGAAAGCAGCTTTTAAATGAGCAATTTCTTACTGCAGCCATGGACATATTTCGTACTGCACAGAGCATTGCTTTGCTGCTGCTCTGATTTTTACCCTTGAGTCAGTCACCTTCCAGTCTGCTTCCTCCTGGTCATTGTTAATAGAATGCCTTTTTGATTACAGAAAATTGGTTGATACACTTCTCTAATGAAAATGCCAGACAAATGCTCCTTCTTGGAACTGACATCAGGAATGTTATACAAGACATTCTTAAATATGCTGGCAGCTGCCCTGAATGTAATGAAATCATGGAAATTAGAAGTATTGCTCTCTCTGTGTGGCCAGCTCAGGACTGTTTTCAGTGTGTTACCCAGTTTCGCTGTGAATTTCAAAAGGAATCACTTTTCATTAAGTTTCCTCGGGACATTCTTGAACTTGCTTATAATTTCTACAATCAGAAAAATTACCCTGATATCCTAAGGTATCACTCCTTTGTTTTGGATTGCACACAGTTCCTCATGCCTGCATCCCCAGTACCACACTAAATCATTCCTCTTGCAGCAGAGAGCTCACAATCTTCAGAAGATCGATAACTTTTCTGGTAGAAATGATGAAATCTTGTTCCCACTGCAGCCAGCGGTAAAATTCCCACAAACTTCAGTGGTTTGGATTTCACAGGGAGTTTTTAGTCTGCTCTTGTATGACACATTAGTTAATCCTTAACACATTCTTAGTACAGAAGGTGTGTGAATGCAGAGAAGTTGGAGAGCAGCAGTGGTGTACCTTGGGTTTCAGTAGCACCTTTTTCTGCAGGGATTGCAGAGCAGCTTCAGACAGGTGAGACCACAGCAGAGTGTAAAGGATCTATATTTTTAGTCTTCTAAAGTGCAGGGAGCAGAAGGGAAGGATGTCTGGGGGTGTGTGGAAGGGTGTATGGAAGCACCCCCCTGGCTCTTGCCTTACCTTCTCTTCATCTGTGTTTTTTTCACCTGTTGCTTCTTTGTAGCCTTGGTGTGTTCCCATCACATACTCTGATTTAGACTTTTCCCAGGTGAATTCATTTCCTTTACCTGTTTTTTAGCACTCTAGCTTCTTCCTTAGCTTTCTTTGTTGGAGGTTTGCAGAACTCCCTAAAGTAATTGCACTTGCATTCCTTTGAA
The DNA here is from genome assembly GCA_013400635.1 of Hypocryptadius cinnamomeus. Classification (NCBI taxonomy): domain Eukaryota; kingdom Metazoa; phylum Chordata; class Aves; order Passeriformes; family Zosteropidae; genus Hypocryptadius; species Hypocryptadius cinnamomeus. The sequence goes on along the minus strand of VYZP01004721.1, from coordinate 23,909 downwards.
GTAGTAATATTCCATTCCTGTCAACAATTAATAGCAGCATTAAGCAAGAGCCAACTGACTAAAAACCTAGTTCAGATTCATGTGCTGTCACTTAACACTTGCTGCTGGAACTGGTGAGCTCTGGCTTGGGGATGAGGAGCTGAAAGGACTGGGGTTGCCTTGGCTGGGAAAGGAGGCATGGAAAGCTGTTTGCACCTTCTTTGTTCTCCTTTCCTGCTCAGCTTGGCCGTGCTGTTAGCAGTGGGCAGAGAGCTGGCAGGGTTTGCTCCCGTGTTCTGTTTTGGGTTTATTCATTTAATTTATTATCATTTAACTTATTATTTATTTAAGTAGGCTTTCACTGCAGGAGCCATGCTGTAAGAAACAGGGATGGGGGCTGAGGGATGACCTGCACTGAAGGTGGGGTCACTGTGAGGCTCAGAGGGACAAGAACTGCTGTGAAAGAATGGCCTGGAGGTGGAATAGGGCATCTCTGTCACTTGGGATGCCCAGCCTTGCCAGGCACCCTCATTTCTGGCTGCTGCTGTTGGCACAGAGCTGAGGCAGCTGAGCAGAGAAAGCTTTCTAATGCTTGGAGGGGTCCTGGAGGGCACAGAAACCTGCTGGAAGCAGATTTCCATCTGCATGATGCGATGCAAACAAGATGGTTTCTGGCATGAAAAGCCTTCAGTTGAGACATCAAATCATTAGGAATACTATGGCCAAAAGCTTTCATAATAAATTACTGTAAAGTCATGAAAGATTGATCTTTTTTGATTTCAGAGAAAATAAATCAACAGTATGAAGTCAGCTCTGTTACAGTTTCAAACTATTACCCTTTGCCTGAAAGATCAGAGACAAATTACTATTTTTACTTTACATTCTCTTGATGAGGATAATGATAAACATCTGTCACTTTGCTGCTTAGCCAGTTAGGAATCTTATTGCAATCTGTAATTTAAAGAGTAAAAAAAAAAATAAATGGAAAAAAAAATACATGAACAAACTGCACTTTATATAGACAGCAAAGAAGAAAAGAAAGAGAATAGATGTCAAATACAGGGAAACTGGGAAGGGGGCATTTTTGGTCTGTAGTTACTTAGCTAAAATCTGCAGATATATGAGAGATGTATGATTTTTTTATTTCTTTGGTATTTCACAAGGAAAATTACCATTAGTTTTTCTTTAGACATGAAGGCTAAGGAAAATAGTCTTTGCACTGTGACTTTTGGCTACATGCAGTTTATTAACAAAAAGATTAAGGTTTTTAAGATAGTGTCTACCAATGTTACAGCATTGAAAACCCTGTTTTCATCAAGAGCCCTTTCAGTGTTCTCTACAGTCACAAGATTTTTAGGAAGCACAGCTAATTGTTTTTAAAGATCAGCTGCTTTTCCAGTAATTCACCCGTACTTCTGAAAGTTCTTTTACAAACACTCCGTTTTGTTTCTAAATGGTACATTGGGTCTTATTTCTTAACAAAACTAGAACTTAACACATCACAAACATTCCATTTCATTTAGCCTGGACTGAGGAAGCTGTAGTTTAAAAGGTTACAAGTGCTCTACCTGGCAATGCTGCGTGAGCAGAAGCAGACCCTGCGCTAGGGCATGAAACCAGGAATCCCTTCTTGGCCCAGTTTCCTGCAGGGAGAAGCCTCTTTGGTGACATGTTTGCACATTTAGCACTAATGGCCTTTCACTGGTGGGTTTGATACTGATCTCAGCTGCTCCAGAAATCTTTAAAGCACCAGCCTTGTGCCAATTTTAGCTAAAAGCTCTGTTGTAAATGGAGCTGTGCTGGCAGGACTCTGGCTGATACACAGCTCTTTCTCCTTGTTGGCTTCTTCAGTTTTTGCAAGTGCTTTCTGTTTCTTTGTGTTCCTCATGTCCAAGGCCAGGCTGGATGGGGCACTGAGCAGCCTGGTGTGGTGGGAGATGTCCCTGCTGCAAGGGGGTGTGGAACAACATGAGCTGCAAGGCTGAAGTACTTTGGCTGAAGTCAAAAAAGCCTTTTTTGAACTCGAAAAGATTCTTCTTTTCCAACCAAAAGCACTTTGTGGTTCTATGATTTTATGCTTCTAGGTGCCCACAGAAGCATACTCACATTTAGATTTTACAGTTGGTGCTATTAATGCTCTGGCAGTTGTTTTCAGGTAGAAGTTTTATATCAGAGTTTGAGGAACGTTGTTCTTTGTACTCTCTGGGTAGAAATTCCATTCTTTTGGCATCTGCAAGCCTCAGACAGCAGTTTGCTTTTCACCAAAATGTTACTGTTTTTCTTTTAGGTTTTCCTATATTTATACAGGCCAGACTGAGGCAAAGTATAGGCCTCTTAGCTTCCAGTTAAAGTTCCTGGTATTTAATTAGGTCAGCTGTTTACATACAAAGAAGTTTTTTTCTATGCAGTGAAAAAGAGACCTCAAATATATAATCTAGCCTTGAGCATTGGAAGCAATGATGCTTTTGCTGTTATCTTTTATAAGCCCTTTGTTTATATAAGTGCTGTTCACATCTGACAAGTCTGAGACTGAACTGCAAAATTTGTCACAAATAAGTCAGCCTTAAATAAAAAAGGTGGGTTTAACCCACAGAAGGGTAAAATTAAAATACAGACTTACGGTGCTGCTTTCTTGCATGTGTCCAAATGGCTGAAAGTGGATGGTAAAAGATTTGATAATACGTATTGCAGTAAGTGATCTGAAATAATTTCTTGGTGTGACATTTACCACTGTGTATCTTTGTCTGAAAACTTTCTTTAACATAAAATTACAAATTTGTGTGGAAATACATACATGTGCTTTTTGCAAAAGGTCTCATTTGGCATTAAACTTTAAAGGTCCAAATTTCATAATGCTGAACACCAATGTTAAGCAAGCCAAGACTTCATATTTTAACCTGTGGATAGTCTTTGTATGAGTTATGTTGCTGAATTATTACAGTGTAGGTCCAGGGGTTTTTCCCCCAATATGTTTCAAGTTTACTTCAGTCTGAAAGGCTTTTTTTTTTTTTTTTCTTCTTTGTAGACTGAAACTGAAGAGAATGGCCAAGCAGATAATTTTTCAATGGACCCCCAGCTGGAAAGACAGGTGGAGACAATTCGAAATCTTGTGGACTCCTACATGTCTATTATTAACAAATGTATCCGAGATCTGATCCCGAAAACAATCATGCACCTCATGATCAATAACGTAAGTAGCAGCCACAGTTCTAAATCAGTTCAACATGTCTGTCAGATCTCTCACTCTCAAACACACCTCTGGAGCACAGCAGCAAAAGCAGCTACTAAAGGGAAGAATAAATGTCACACTCGTGGGCAAAATATTCCAATATTCCATAGTTCTTGGAAGTTCTGCAGCCTTCTCAAAGGGTGGCACAGTGCCTTGAGTGCTTATCCCAAAATCCTAAAGAATTCATTTACATCTTAATCAGAACATAAGTTATTATTTAAAGGTAAATCAAGGTGGGGGTGGTTTTGTTTTGGTTTTTATTTGATGTCTTGCTTTTGATATAACAGGAAAAGGAATTGGGAGCTTCGTGTGGGCAGCCTGTGAGAGCAGTAGAGCAGAGTTGTGCTTCCTTGGTTTTCCATCTGCAGGCCTTTGTCAGGGTTCATAAAGCAGTTCTTATTTTGTCTGGGTTTCTTTATATTTTCAGGTTACCATTTTCAAGGAATAAATCTGGAAGCTTTGGACACTGTTGTTTAGATAAGCAGATGTAGTTGGTTGATTTACTGTGTGTGTCTTTCTTAGATCTGAAGATTATTTGGTTAAAAAACCAGCTTTGAGATACCATTGTTTTTCCACTGCAGTGAGATCTCAGCCTTCACATCCTGGCAGAGTTCTGAATGGACCTTGTTGAAAACTAAGCTTCACATTAGTGCCACTGCTGCCATACAAATTACTGATGGGACCCACAGCCCCTGCTAGTTCTGAGCAGCAACATTTCTGAGAGGTCATCAAACCAGTCAGCCTTTACCAGTGCAATATGCTATCAGGCAAATGTGATTAGAAGGTAGCATTTACTTTTGACTCAGAGCCACCTCTAGCCTTCATCTGATGGGTTTCATTAGCCCTGTGGAGTTTGTGTTGCACTTAAGAGTTAGGTGGTTGGACAGGAAATTTCAGTGGGATTTCCTTGTACATTTAATACAAGCAGAAATTTTGCATGAGGGCAAGAGATTTTTCATTAAACTTCTTCGAGTTTAGGGGAGTCAGAACATAAGTAATGCTCTAGTCATGGGTGAGTTTTTACAAAAAAACATGGGAGCAATGGAACTGCCTTTTTTTTTTTTCTGGAAATCAGCCATGCTCTAGACTTCAGAAGTTGAGTGTGTGTCCTCACTGCTCTTTCCAGATCATTGCTAGCAGCTCACTGCTTTGACTTAGCCTATCTCCAGTGCCCTTGGAAAGGCTGGGGTTTAGCTTTCATTTCATAAACAGCAGAGCTCAGTGAGCAGTTGCTTTTGAAAGTTTACATTAAATTTTCTGCCACTCACCTTCTCATCTGGAATCGTTTAGGGGTCTCTGAAGTGTGTGCGTCCCTCAGAAGTAGATTACTGTGAGATTTTGTGCTTTCAGTCCCATCAGCTGTTGGTGACACTGATAAAGCCTGCCAGGCTGGCACACAGAAACCACACACTTAAAATATCACCAAACTTTCAGCTGACTTCATAGTCCCAAGCTGCATTTGGGCTTCCTAGTGAGCTGAGGCCCACACCTCCATCCCAGAGTTTAAATCTGTGGCAAAGAATCCAAACATTTGAAAGAACTGTGAAGACTGACACTAGAAGCATTAATTAATTTCTTTCTGTACAGCATAGGCAGTAAAATACCATATTGAAAACAGCAGGTAAAATAGCAATTTTTAAAAATCAGGGCTATTGAAAAGAGAAAGAAATGGTTGAATCAAGAATGCTGAACCCTGCCAAAAGGTTGTGCAAAGATCTGGAAAGGAGTGGAGCTGTGATGGAAGGTGGGTCCTGTGAAGTTGTGTGTGTTCCTTGGAGTATTCAGAAGTCCAACCCATCCACCAGGAGTTAAGTGAAAACACTTTCCCTCCCCCTTAATCAACATATTCTGTATTTTTTGCCGCCCCATCATGTTGCCTCCAAAACTCTGGAAACAAATCGATCCCAAGGAATTTGTTTCCATGACAATTGCAACCTCCCAAGTTTTCCTAGAACTTCCTTTCCACTTTGTGGGCCCATAAACAAGCACTTAAAATTCAAGGAAAGTATCAGATTCAAACTCGGTGTAGAGAAAATAATTACATGCTGTCCCTGAGCATATTTTGGGGCCTAAGCCTACATTGTTGTATTCCAAGTGCATCCCTTGTTCTTCCCCTAGGGTGGATGTTGATTACCTTAAAAGAAAATACATTTACCACACAGAACTGCATTGAGTTACCATTACCAACTGAAACATGCCCAAACGAAAAACACACACACAAGTTTGTATTTCATGGTGCCTTGGTATCCTGGGTTATACAAGAGGGGTGGTCCTAAGAACAGTCAGTGTATGCTCCATAAACAGTGCTGATAGTGATCTCAGCTGAGGAGAAAAACTCCAGAGGACTTGTTACTGCCAAACTGCAGGTCCAGGAATGGGCTGTGTTTGCATTTGAGGCAGTGCCATGTGTTGTCTTCCCACTGAGGAGGTTCCAAGCCCACCTTAACCTATTTCAGAGTGCCAGGGTAGATTTGGGGCACGGGCATTTGGATGCTTGCAATGGTTCAGCTTTGACTGCAGGCCTGATGTCTGTGAAGGAAAATGTTTTAAACCATTCCTGTGAGTCTGCTTTCCAGAAAGGAGCAAACATGAGCAAGCATCACTTTCCCTCCATTTCCAAGCTGGAGAAAGTGGCTCTGGTGGAAGATCGTCCTCTGTCTAGTACAGCACAGGAGGGCAGGAGGCTGATCCAAGATCCATCCCCAACACAGCAGTCTTCCCTTTCCAGAGGAGTTCAGGGATTTACTCAAATCCTCTGCCAGTGACAGACAGGGACCTCTCATGATAATTGTCACAGGCTGATTTTTTTCAAACAGATACTTGTGGTTTAACAATGCCTTTACAATCAGCTCTGGCCTTAATCTAATTTTAGGACTTCTTGTTTTGAAGTGATGCCATTAAAATGCTCATTTCATCGAGCAGAATGTGATGCTGTTTAACTATGATATCTGTTTTTAATGTGGAGTTTTTGGCAATCACAGGGAAAGTAGTGTACTCTGGCTCTTGATCAGTACCATCTACTGGAAAACAGCATGAAACTCATGGAAAAATTTTGCAGTCTTTGCTAAGAATTTGTGCATCTCCTGTCATACGTGAATGGGAAATGACAGCCAAGCCCAGGCAATATGGTTTTGTTTCCCTCTGAGCTCTGTCCTGGCTGCCTGCTTGTTGCTGGTGACCAGCAAGGGTCCCATGGCTGTGCTGGCTCACTGCTCTCACTGACCTTGTCTAAACACAAACATTGCCTTAGTCTCACTGTCAGGCTTTAAATCACAAAACTAGCACAAACCCATGAGCAAACGGAGCTCAGGTTTATGTAAGCAGAATCCTGGGAATGTATTATCGTCAGTATCTCCAGCTCAAAAAAGCTTTATGGAGCAAAGCACCAGATGAGAAATAGATCAGAACAGCAACAAGTCTCAAATGCAAGGATTTAGTAGGTCAGCAGTTGGTCTATTTACCACAGTCTTATTTAATCAGAGTTACCTCTGGCTTTTTATGTCTCTTAATGTGGCCCAGGTTTCCATAACCAGGGCAGGCATAGCAGGAAATCAATATAGTAAATTAGATTACTTGGAGACTCCTCCCTTCAGTTTGAATGTGTGTGGATGGGTTATTCAGAATCTGACAGACTTGCTGGAAATGAAAGACGCTGTCTACAGTAGGTTAAATTGTTGCTAAGAAAGTAATTGACAGGTATGTCATAAAGCCTGAAAATACCCATTCCCTGGGAATTTATATCAGATGATACTACCATTTACTTCCCAGTCAGCCCTTTAGAAATGGCCCAAAATGCCAGCTGGCTCCTGGGAGCTGTTGGGAAATGAAGTGTAAGCAGAGGTGTCACCTCAGAGATGCAGAATTGCAGCAGAACTGGTGTAAGGTAGTAAGAGAAACTGATTAAATCTGCTTCCGTTGATCTCCCCTGTATTTGTTCAGCATTTTTTTTTCTGTAGAGACTTTGTTTATTTCATTGGTGGTTTGGATTATTTTTTTTTCTGTCTGATGAACAGGTAAAAGAATTTATCAACGCAGAGCTGCTGGCTCACCTGTATTCTTCTGAGGACCAGAACACCCTGATGGAGGAGTCGGCGGAGCAGGCGCAGCGGCGGGACGAGACCCTGCGCATGTACCAGGCGCTGCAGGAGGCGCTGGCCATCATCGGGGACATCAGCACCAGCACCGTGTCCACCCCTGCTCCCCCACCCGTGGATGACTCCTGGCTCCAGCAGGCACGCAGGTGAGCAGCCTCACAGCTGGAGTGAATGAATCCCAGCACAGGCAGATGTGCTCTATTGTAAATGCACGGCAAGCTCCGTGGCAGAGAAAAACAATACATCTGACTCCATGGTCTCAGAAGGCTCATTTATTACTTTATTATACTATATTATATTAAAGAATATTATATTATACTATACTAAAAAACACAGGATAAAATACTTACTAAATGCTAAAATAATAATAATAAAAACTCATGACTCTTGTCAGAGTCCTGACACAACTTGGCCCTAATTGGCCAATAAGTCAAAACAACTCACACCGGAGTCCAATCAAGCAATCACCTTAAATAAACGATCTCCAAACACATTCTACATTAGCACAACTCAAAAGAAACAAATGAAATAAGAATTGTTTTTCTTTTCTCTGAAGCCTCTCACTACCTTTCAGCTTCCCAGGAGAAAAACCCTACGCAAAAAATCATGTTCAAAAACTGTAAATGCCACAGTGGTCAGCCTGACTGTCTGGGGCACTGCCACAGTCTTTGTTTCTTTTTATTTAAGGTTGGGATTAAATGTGTGAGATGGTATTTTTTGTTCGGATGTTTATTAGTTATAAAACTGTCACAGTTTTATAAACCGTGAGTTCTACAGCACTTCACTCTAACAAACTAAAAATGGAGTTGTATTTCTTTTTCTACAAGGCTTTTAAGGGTAAACTGTCTAATTAAGAAATGACACTTAAATTATTTTTACTTTTAACTTAATAACTAACTACTCGTGGCCTGTAATGTGGACTTTTTTATTTTATTATACAATACTACTCAAACTTATGAAGAAAAAGGTGAAGAAGGACTAGATTCTGTCTTAAAACTTCTATCTTATATGTATTACTGTATTCTGAAACTTTAAGTTTTCCACCATGTGACATTACACACTTCTATTCAAACTACACACCCATAACCCCAATTCTGTCATTCAATTTTGGAAGCCTTGGCCTCAGGTCAAATGCAGTGTTCTCTTAGGGGTCAGTATCTGTCAGCACAGAAAATCTGAAATTGTCACTAACCAGAGTTCCAACAAGATCAGGAGCTCCCTCCCTGCCTGTCTTTTTGGGAAGATGCCCCTCCAGGTCTTAATGACATCTGTGAGGAAAATCAAAACATTTTCCCATATATAATATGGGAATATCTTTATATATATAAACATACCCACCTATTCTGTGGGTATGTTTATGTGAGCACCAGACAGGATATTTGCCTTGCAAAAGACCATCCAGTGGACTTACAGCTTGTCTGATGGTTCAAATAGCAGCTGCTTCTGTCACCTCAGTTGTGTATCCACTTGGCCTCCTTTTGCAAGCTGTTGTAATAATTCAGCATCTCAGGCTCCATGTCCTAGAAATTCCACTTAACAAAACATTATTAGGACTTGAATAATAAAACCCATTTTATTCACCTCTTTGCTCGTGTGCTGTCAGTGGGAAACACGTGAGTCTTAATTGTAGGTGATCCTCTGACACCGACAGCAAAGGAAAATGCCAATAAAAAACATCTGTCATAAGTTTTAACTTTTGTTTAAAGTAAAATACAATACATCAAAGAAACCCCAAAACCCGCACCCCCACCTTACTGAACTTTTAAAATCTCTGATATTTCACCAGATCACCTCCTCCAAGTCCTTCAACTCCGAGGAGACCTACCTTGAACAATCCCCCAACCAGACCTTTATCTGGCCGAGGACCCGCTCCTGCCATCCCCTCTCCAGGCCCTCAGTCGGGGGCTCCCCCGGTCCCGTTCCGCCCAGGACCTCTGCCTCCGTTTCCCAGTGCTGAAGGCCATGGAGGACCCCCCCAGGTTCCCTCTCGGCCCAGCCGGGCTCCTCCCAGCGTGCCAAGGTAAGAGGGTTGGTGTTCCTGGTGGTGCCATGGTTCTCTCCCTCTGGCACCACAGACAGACTGCACTGCTCCGTGGGTGGGAAGGCTGCTGAGAAGGGATTGTAGCAAAGTGAAACTGGGCATTCCCTGCACAGTCAGAGGTGTTTGATGGAACCATTTTTTAGCACGTACCCTGTTTGAAAAGATTTTTTCATTTAAAAAAATTCTAGTCAGTCAGTTGGAAGACCCTGATTTGCTTGCATTAAGAACTCCAGTTCTGGTTGTGTTGTACCCTTGTAAGTGACCAGAGAGAGAGAGAGGTTGCCTACCCCCAGGAGGAGAGGGGCAGGGGCACAGCTCCTCACTTCTGCCCTTCTGAACCTTCACCAGAGGAAGCAAGGGGTCTCCTGGGAGAGAACAAGAGCTATTCTTGTAGAACCAGTGGAACAAACTGGTAGGAGTCTGATTCTTGTCCTGCAAAACCAATAATTTCCAGCCAGTTGGAAACAGTCCCTAGGTGTCTGACAGAGTACATCATATGGTACCAAGCAATTAGTTAAGGAACAAGATTATCTTCAGTGCATTATTTCCTTTCCTTCTCAGGGCTTTGCATTTATCAGGACCTTTTAAAGTAGCTTTGCATATTGTATAATTTTCTATGGCATTGACTGCTTTTTTATATGTTATATGAATAGAATGTCCTTAATGTTTATTTTCACAATGATGTAATACACTTAATCACTTATATATATATATATATATATTAAAACCTCTGATTCTGAGGGATTCATTAACTTTCTAAATTATGAGAGGCGTGGGCAGATAAGGCAATGTTGGAACAAAGGGGTTTCTCCATTTTTGATAAATTAGCTGTTACATNCTTTATTATACTATATTATATTAAAGAATATTATATTATACTATACTAAAAAACACAGGATAAAATACTTACTAAATGCTAAAATAATAATAATAAAAACTCATGACTCTTGTCAGAGTCCTGACACAACTTGGCCCTAATTGGCCAATAAGTCAAAACAACTCACACCGGAGTCCAATCAAGCAATCACCTTAAATAAACGATCTCCAAACACATTCTACATTAGCACAACTCAAAAGAAACAAATGAAATAAGAATTGTTTTTCTTTTCTCTGAAGCCTCTCACTACCTTTCAGCTTCCCAGGAGAAAAACCCTACGCAAAAAATCATGTTCAAAAACTGTAAATGCCACAGTGGTCAGCCTGACTGTCTGGGGCACTGCCACAGTCTTTGTTTCTTTTTATTTAAGGTTGGGATTAAATGTGTGAGATGGTATTTTTTGTTCGGATGTTTATTAGTTATAAAACTGTCACAGTTTTATAAACCGTGAGTTCTACAGCACTTCACTCTAACAAACTAAAAATGGAGTTGTATTTCTTTTTCTACAAGGCTTTTAAGGGTAAACTGTCTAATTAAGAAATGACACTTAAATTATTTTTACTTTTAACTTAATAACTAACTACTCGTGGCCTGTAATGTGGACTTTTTTATTTTATTATACAATACTACTCAAACTTATGAAGAAAAAGGTGAAGAAGGACTAGATTCTGTCTTAAAACTTCTATCTTATATGTATTACTGTATTCTGAAACTTTAAGTTTTCCACCATGTGACATTACACACTTCTATTCAAACTACACACCCATAACCCCAATTCTGTCATTCAATTTTGGAAGCCTTGGCCTCAGGTCAAATGCAGTGTTCTCTTAGGGGTCAGTATCTGTCAGCACAGAAAATCTGAAATTGTCACTAACCAGAGTTCCAACAAGATCAGGAGCTCCCTCCCTGCCTGTCTTTTTGGGAAGATGCCCCTCCAGGTCTTAATGACATCTGTGAGGAAAATCAAAACATTTTCCCATATATAATATGGGAATATCTTTATATATATAAACATACCCACCTATTCTGTGGGTATGTTTATGTGAGCACCAGACAGGATATTTGCCTTGCAAAAGACCATCCAGTGGACTTACAGCTTGTCTGATGGTTCAAATAGCAGCTGCTTCTGTCACCTCAGTTGTGTATCCACTTGGCCTCCTTTTGCAAGCTGTTGTAATAATTCAGNTCTGATTCTTGTCCTGCAAAACCAATAATTTCCAGCCAGTTGGAAACAGTCCCTAGGTGTCTGACAGAGTACATCATATGGTACCAAGCAATTAGTTAAGGAACAAGATTATCTTCAGTGCATTATTTCCTTTCCTTCTCAGGGCTTTGCATTTATCAGGACCTTTTAAAGTAGCTTTGCATATTGTATAATTTTCTATGGCATTGACTGCTTTTTTATATGTTATATGAATAGAATGTCCTTAATGTTTATTTTCACAATGATGTAATACACTTAATCACTTATATATATATATATATATATTAAAACCTCTGATTCTGAGGGATTCATTAACTTTCTAAATTATGAGAGGCGTGGGCAGATAAGGCAATGTTGGAACAAAGGGGTTTCTCCATTTTTGATAAATTAGCTGTTACATTGAAAGTACTCACAGTTTGGAAAAAAAAAAAGAGCCAGCTAAATAGGAACCAAAATAAAATGTGCACATTTTCAATTTTAAAAATGGTAATTGAGAAGAGAAGCTTTGGAGAAGAATTTTCTTTTAAATAGGTGAGACCTGTCATAGTTGTCAGTAACTTAAATTTGAGGCTCAGTGTTTCTAATATAATTACCCTTTATAATAGAAAGCATAAATAAATGAGGTATATCAAAGGAATGAAGTATTTTTATATATTTGCTATGAANGAAAAAAAAAAAGAGCCAGCTAAATAGGAACCAAAATAAAATGTGCACATTTTCAATTTTAAAAATGGTAATTGAGAAGAGAAGCTTTGGAGAAGAATTTTCTTTTAAATAGGTGAGACCTGTCATAGTTGTCAGTAACTTAAATTTGAGGCTCAGTGTTTCTAATATAATTACCCTTTATAATAGAAAGCATAAATAAATGAGGTATATCAAAGGAATGAAGTATTTTTATATATTTGCTATGAAAAGGGCGTTGTTGCATCAATGCCCAGCCATGAAACACTCTTTCACCTTAGTGGATATCCTGTAGTTTGCAGCAGGGACTGCTGGGGAGAACCTGGAATTGCCTTTCCAAACTTTGCGCTGGAAGGGAAGAACCCCAGGACCATCCCCTTGCTGGGAGAGCCCGGGGCTGAGCCAAAGAGTGCTGGCCCTGCTGCTTCCTCTGTACCATCAGAGGCCACGTGGGTGGGATGCAGGGATGAGGTGCAGTTGTGCCAGCTGTGCCACCAGAGAGAACCATGGCTCCTGTCCCCTGCCCTGCAAACAGCGCGTCTCCTTCCCCTGCCCGCCGCGGTTGTGCATGGACGCTGCTTTCCCAGGGTGCCTTGCCAAGAGCATGTCTGCTGATCATCTTCTTCATGCCAAAGGGATAGGTGGGATGGAGACCAGAAAGGAATTTTCTAGCACGCAAAAGACACATGGGTAAGCAGCCTGGGAACGCCTCAGTTCGGGACCGCCACTGGTGGCATGAAAAGCAGTGGCAGATAAAGGAGGTCAGTGATTTTCAAATACTGTAGCTGGATACAGAATTGAATGTGAGACTGCCTGACATTTTTGTGGAAAAAAAATAATCTGCAATACACATCTTCTGGACTAGATCCTAGTTCTCTCTTTTAGAGCTATGAAAGCCTCAGACAGCAAAAATCTCAACTGCTAAAGAATGAAGGAAGGGTTTGCCATTCTGCTGAAACTTCAGGTTTCTTCTGCTGACTAAACTGCGAGGGAGGAAATCCCAGGGAAGGGGCTGCAGGGGAAATCACCTGAGGGGGACAGTGTGGCCAGCTCCTGCGCCTATTGAATGTTTCTTTTCAGCCCTGGAATTTCAGCTATGCTTGGTCTGGTTTTAATAACAGCCTTTGCAGGATCATAGGAAATTGACTCAGAAAATCGGTCTGAGATATTAAAAGGGGGGAAAAAAGAGTTTTGAGGAAGAGTTCTCGTGGAAACTTGAGCTTTTTCTGTGACTTATTTTTGAACTGGGGCGCTGTGCTCTGACTGTTCCACCATCATTTTCTGCAGTGATTCCTTGAAGTGTTGGGATCTCTCTTATCTAGGGAAATACTTTAGCTTCCTGAGAAGAAAGTAGTATTTTTAAAGTTTATCTCCCTTTTCAAAGGAGCTTTTTGTTGCAGCCCCTGTCCCTGTCATATGGAACTGAAAATCCTGACATGCTGAAGAAATACAAAGTTTCCATTTTCTCCTGTTCTGCCTTAAGATAAAAGTATCATTTTCAGGGGTAAGACTTGGACTGTCCTTGTCCAATGAGCAGATTAGCACACGTTTGATGTGGAAAATTTGGCACCTTACCATGAGATACAGCCCATCTTTGAAAACACAAATTTTTTTCTTCTACTTTATTAGGATTTATCAAAGGAATTGTACAGAAATGGTGAGCTCTCGGCATTCTCTCACTGTTCCTCCCTTAATGTACAGGGAAAGGAAAAGAGTTAGGAGAGCAGGAAATAATTTTCTTCCCTGCTTCGCTCTGATTCTAAAGCTGGTTTGGGTTATGTGCTCTGAATATTTCTGTAAGGAAACAGAAACTATTTGCATGATACATGCCTCTTTTAATTAATCCCACTTGAGGTGGGTGGATCTCTCCCAGCAAAGCCTGTGAGTAAAGGCCCCTGGCTTTAAGGGCTTGATGCCAAAGCATATATGATTTGTGAAATATTCCCCACTGCCAGAATCTGGATTATTCCCCCTCTCTCTTAAAAGGCTTTAGTAGTATTTTGAAAGAAAATGCAGCTGTGTGCTTGCTTTGGTAGGAGGGCTTTAAACAGGCACTAGAAGCACTTCGGCTCACCCTGATGTGTGTTTGCCTGCCTGTGTGGAAAGCCTGATCTTGACCAATTTAAGTTCTACTGTGGATGCCTGATTTTTAGCTTTTAAATGTCTCAGCTTTGCCACAAGGAAAACAATTGAATTGGAGATGTTTTTTCTCTTGGCAGCAGAGCCCGTGGCGTTTGTGGGGGTGGAAGGGTGCTGCCCTTTTCTCCCTGTGTCCTGCTACTGTGGATTCACCAGGGCTTTCCCAACAAAGCCCTGGTTTGGAACCAGGAGATGGTTCCTGACTTTGTCACTGAGACAAAGGTGACCCCACAGGAGGTGAAACCCTGGAGCACGTGTGTCACCCTCAGGCAGGCTGGGGCTGCTCCCTAGGGGCTGGGACTGGTCTTTACACATGAGGCAAGTCGTGGGGAGAAAATTCACATTGTGCTGCTCACACACTGTCCCAGCAATTTACTTCCACCCACAGCCAGCCAGCAGGAAAGGGCTGGTAGCAGCTCTGCAGCTCCCCTTTGTTATGCCACCAAGGCTTCCATCACCTGCTGTGTTGGTAGCTAATCTACCTTGTAAGCCACCATTACATATTTCTGCCAAACTGGCAGGAAAAGGTACTTTCATCTGACAGTAATTGCAGTTAGAAATTTTCAGACAAAGTCAGGAGCAGTGCAGAAAGCATTACTGCCTGATGTCTCCCAGCCCACAGGCTCCCACTCAACTCTTTGGTTGCCAAATATCAACCATTCATGAAGTTCTCTCTGATGGATTTTTATGGATTAGAGTTCTTTGAAAAGATTTAATGAAATGTCCAACCCTGTGCATTGAATGATAAGGGGATTTTGTGCAGAAATTGCACATGATCCCCTGAATAAAATCTGTCATAGTGCATAGGCATATAAGGCCAGAAGGGTTATCCTGCCTGAGCCTGGGAATCTTCTTTCTCCTGAAAGTTTGACCTTGCAGCCTTAAAAGCTTACTACTGTATTTTTTAATGGAATATAAATTGTAATCAAATACTCATTGCACCAAATTCTTCTGGCAGGATGAGTGAGAGCCCACCTTAGAGTGTTTGCATGCTGACTTGGATGATCTTAATCTGAACACCCAAGTAGGAGAGCACAGTTCTCTGTCCTCTTTGAATGGATCTTTGGCAAAAGTTACATTCAAAAAGTATAGTCTGCAATTAGGATTGTTTCATGCAAGCAAAGAGACAAAAGTGTTACATGGACTGAATTCAAATTCCTGCTGAACCTCAGGAGAAAAGAAAGCCAAAGAATAATTTAATTTAATTCTGCATCTCATGTCTGTGATCAGAAGAATATACAGCTACATGGGCAAAGCCAGAGCCCCTCCCAGGGGGGACACTGCCCTTCTGTAGTCAGTATGTTTCTAACTCTGCCTGCATGAGGACCCCAAAATCACAAGACTTAGGAGAATATCAGTTATTATTTCTGTGATTTCTGCCCAGAGGGGGGACAGCCCTGTGTAATTTGTTACCAGTCTAATGTACATTTCTTGTTGAAATGCACACACAGTAATATGTTACTTCTGCTGCCGGCTGCTTCGAGCAGCAGCAGACTCCATTTATTTTCTCTTATCTCTTAGAAGGAAGCTCTGCATTTTCCCCTCCTCCACTGGGTCCTTTTTCACTATTTTCCCTTTTTTTTCTCAGCCTTTCCCTCTCTGTCCATTTCTTGACCATCCTGTTTGATTCCTCTTTCACCTCCTCCTTTCACTTGGTTTCCTGCCTGGTACATTTGTCTCCCTTCCCCGTGTATTCCTTCCTTTCCTTCTCACCATCTTGTCTTGGTTTCCTTCCAACTTATCCCTTCCCTGCCACCTTTGTAAATCTGTCACCTTGCATTCTGTCTTTTAGAGTTTTTCAGACAGTTTTCAAGCCATAGAATGCAATATTTGGCAATCTTTCTTAACAGCAGCCTGGTCGCAGTGACACCCATGAGAAACACGAGCTCCTCTGCCTGGGGCAGTCACACTGCCAGGTGCAAACCTGGGCTCATCTTGCAACTTTGGTCATGGGATAGAATCAAAGAACAGAATCACAGAATCCTTTGGTTTGAAAGGGACCTTTAAAAGTCATCTAGTCCAACCCCCCTGCAATGAAGAAGGACAGCAGAAGCACTGAAAGAAGGAGCTTTCTGCATGAGGATAAGTATTGGAGGGCTTGGCCAGAGAGCAGGTCCCAGCAGGTTGTAAAAACATGTAAAATGTCACAATACAGCAAGTCTGGCAGTTGCATTGTAATTTTGCAGTACAAATCTTATGAGAGATTTGGAATGGCATTTGCACAGAACTGATTCTTCAGCTGCCTGAGCTGTAATGCCATGAGAGATCCAGGAGAGTCTTCACTTCTGCTCCAGGAGCTTCAGTGATTGCTGCCCCTCAAAAGATGGCTCTCTTTTAGACTGGCAGTAGGATTGTGTTGCTGCCTTCCTTTATATTCCTCTCCCCCAGATGACTGTCCTGAAGATCAAGGAAAACAAAGTTCATGGATGCCAGACATTACAGCTTGGGTGCCATGTTTGCTGCCACTGATTCTTAACCTCTCTCAGCATCTCCCTTCATCAGCCAGAGGCAGGCTGTCCATATCTTCAGTGGCCCAGGATTTTTCTGATGGGCAGTTCACTGTGGCAATTAACAAAAGTATCTGAAGAATCACTTGTTCTGCATAGGGTTGAGGTTTGATCTCTCTACTGCCCCTCAGGTAGCTGTAATCATCTGAAGTATTGTTCCTGAGCTACTTGCTCCTGCCTTATTCAACAAAAAATTGTTTTAAAACAAAGTGACATTCAACTGGGACTGTTGCAAGTCACTTTAAAAGTTCAGCAAAGAGGATCTGGCAGTGAAATGGCTTTTCATTACTCTTAGTGTAGACCAGAGCTATGTGATGGGGAAGGGTAAGTAAAAGAGAAGCAAGAGGGGAGAAGACAGAAAAACAAGGAACCTGAAAAGCATCAAAAAAAGTGATTCTGGAGTAAAGATGATGTTGCAAGTGCAGTCCTCAAACATAGTAGGAGTGTCAGCTGATGCACTGAATGAATTTCAACAAAAATTTGAGTTTGGTTTGGTTTCAGTTCTTTTTTCTCCTTCCTTAGCATTTTCTCTCTCAAGATGCTGTTAGTAGAAGGAAGTGGTTTTATTTTTAACATCTCTCTACTTGAAGAAAGAAAGTAGAATCAAGCAATAGCCATTGTTTGACAGAAATACAGGAACCTGAAGATGAGTTTTGTGCCAATAAATCATTTAGTTTCATAACTGAGTGGTTTAATAACAGTTGCCATGAAGACATTGCAGGATTAGAGCGACGGTGTTGAGCAGGGAATTCCTGCCTTGTGTGAAAGAGTGGGTGAATAGCAGTGCATTTCTAGGCTGCCTTATGCTAGAAGAGAAAACATCTGAGAGTAAACAGAGAGAAACAGGGATGATTTGAACTTCCTGCACCTGCAGGCATCTTGAAAGGCTGTCTTGAAACTCTCCTGTCCCCTGCGAGCTGGGTTGGATCAGTAGTGAATGAGGGCACTCCATGGCTCCATTAACAACAGTGGTAATCCCATTAGTTGGCATCATGGACAAGAAGAGGTGCAACTCCAGCTGGAGGTGACAACCAGGACATTTGCTCCCCTTCTTGCACCAAGGTAAGTAAAGAGGAGAGAGGCAACAAGGCAGAGGAAGATCAAAGCTGAGTAGGAAGAAAAGAGATGTGTTCAAAAGTGGGGTACATGGTTCACACTGATGGCAAACAGTGCAGCTACACACAGAGCAGTCAGTGCACAGGTCCTGAGCTGCTGTGAAAAGATCAGATCAGATGTTCTTCCTGCTGATTTTGTGGCCCTTCTGTTGTCATCTTCCATGCACAGAACAGCATTCGGAATGTTCCCACTCAGCACTCCTTCTTTTTCTCTTCTTCATGGCCAGCTGTGATCCTCTGGACCATCCTAAGCTAGGGTTTCTGAAAGGTTGGGACAGTATTCCACAGATGCACTGCACACTTGCTTACTTTACATGTTCCCTGCTGAAGGCAAACAAGAACACACAGTTCCTTAAGAATAATACTCTGTCTCGGTCGCTCCGTTGAATTAATTTTGTGTTTATTCAAGCTGAGCTTTTCATATGACACATTAATTCCCTGAAATGACTAATTTGAAAATGCAGTGTTCACATAAACATACAATATATTTGTATGTGTGTGTGATGGACGTTGATTTATTATGGTCATATAGAAAACATAGCTCGAGTTGTAGATAATAAATTATTCTGCTGGAACATCATATTTTGGACCATATTGCCTCTGAAAGGAATATCTGTATTAAGTTAAATCACACACAGTGGAACCTCACTAACCCTGGTACAAACAGTGTAAGCCTTTGAATTCATGGAGATTTATACTGCTGCAGTGTAGTGGTGGCCAGTGGAAGGACACATTCTTCCTATTCACTCTTTTTTTTTGTTGTTTCTTTCACTTAAAATAAATAGCTATCTGATAAGACAGCATAATCTAATAACCTTAACTTGCTTATACTGAACAAAAAAATTGTTGCACTGAGAGAACACTGTGCAGTGGGGTCATTTGCAGTTTTGGGGTTCAGCTGTAGGGACAGCTGAGGCAGCATCTGGCAGTACAGTCTGAGCACACCCTCTGTGCTTTTTAGAGCCTGACTTCAGCTGGAGAACTGCTTCAAAACTAGCAGCCACCCTCAAAAGCTGTGCTCTGTGCCTGAGAGGCTTCCCTTCCTGACCTGCCTGACCATAGTGATCCTGTGAGCAGCGCTTACTTACAGACATTTTGTGTTTAACAAAATGACATTTTCCAGTACAGAAACAAATCTGAGCAATTTTCACTCTCCTGGACCATTCCACTGGGCCAAGGGACCATCTCAGGCAGATATTCCCCAGCTCCTTTCATCACTACTCCACGCAGTTTCTCATTTCCCCCGCAATCACCATCTCCTCCTGATCCCTGTCTGTGATTCCTGCTTTACTCCTCCTAATGTCATCATCCTTTTTCTGCTCTTCCTGCTTTGTTATGACCTGTGTCACCAGGACCAAGTGCCTTTCCTCCCCCTGGCTTTCCCGCTTCTGAGTTGATGTTTGGGAGACTCTGCAGTAGCCATGTTGCATCTGCTGTAGGACAGAGTTTAAGCCTGCACAGACTGAAGACTAATTAGGTCTACAAACCATGTCTTGTTTGCAAGACCATGCCTCTGTTCTGCAAGCATGATGGGTACAGCACTTTACTTCTGGTTTGGATTGTCCTCCAAATCCTGAGGCTGATGGAGGTCGAGAGATGCCATATAAAAGTTAGGTTGATACAAGAACCAGTAATAGAGGGTGTGGGTCTCTCAGGATCTTACTGAAATAGAGAAAACCACAGAAACAGTACAAAAATAAAATCAGTCACAGCATTATAACTTTCTCAGGAAAGCTACTTTAGTTCTCTAAATAATCACCCAAACAGGAAAGCGGATTTATTCCTCACCTGCAGTAAGTCACTGCACTCTTACCATACGCCTCACATTCCAGGTTTGTTCTGTCACCTAAAACAAATTTGCCTGCAGTCAGTCTTAAAGCTGCTTAGAGATTTGAAGTATTTTCTTGTTAAATTCTACAAAAACGATGTCACGTATCGGGGTACTCCGAGAGGGCTGCGTTATGGGGAAACCAAGATGATGGAAAAGGGAGAGAATAATGGGCTTCTGTTCACAGCTTCAGATCTATAGGATGTAGCGTAAAATAGAGTTCTGTGCATGCCTTCCACAAGTGTTCTCTGGTGGTCACAAGCAAGCAAGAACGTCAAATATAAGTGGAAATGAAAGCCTTTTATTTCTAAGTCCTCTGGCTGTGCTGTGAGAAGGCATCTTCGAGCAGGGCCTCCCATGGTAATTACAGCCATGCTTTACTGAAAGCACATTTTGTGCACTCCATGTGGGGAGCGATAGGACTTCTCAAAAGGCAAAGGCTCGAAGAACTCCCATATGTTTCTGATCTAATTTTAAGTCTAGACTTGCTTTATTTAGTTTCTTTTGCTCGGCATTTGCCTAGCTAAAGCTTTTAGTTCTTTTAAAACTGGAAACATGGTGGAGGGGGGGGCTGCTAAGGTTAAAAATAAATGCAAAAACTTTTCCTTTTTTAAAAAGTTTTTGCACGGGGGTAAGAGCTCCCCTCCGTTCAAAACCCCACTGAGCTCTTCAAAGGAGAAGTCTCTGCAGCAACATCAGGGAGTTATTAAATACATACTTAGTCCACAATTTTCATTGGTAAATTCTTTATGTCTGCTTAATGTGTGCTAGTTAGAAGAACTGATTCTTTTTGCAGACTCGTTTACTCAACCCCGGGGGGACCTATGATCTCCTGCCCCTTTAGCACTAACTTTTACAAACAGTTTAAGAAAAAAAAAAAACCAAAACAACAAAATAACAACAACCCCAAAGACAAAAGAGTTAAACGGCCCAGGCAGCGGGACACGGCCCGAAAACGCAGCTGAAATGTTGGCAACAAGAGCCAAAAGGGTTTCCCGCAGCAGCGCCGTGTCCCTGCGGAGCTTTCTCCGGGCCGGAGCCGCCCCGCGGGCTCCGCTCGCCGGGCCCTGCCCGGCTGCGATAACGGGGACAGAGCCGGCCCCCGCCGTCTGCGCCGCTATCATCCGCTGGCCTCAGACTAAACACTGAACTGGGCTTAGTCACATATTTACTCACTGGGATGGCAGCTAGCGCGGAGCAGCCTGCGGGGGAGGCTGTTTTTGCCCGGTTTCCCCCGGCCGGGCCGCGGGCAGGCTGGAGCTCCCCCTGCCGCTCTGCAGGCCCGCTCCTCGGGCCACGCTCGGCTGCCTCAGGGCTCTGCCCGGGGCAGCTGCCCCGGAGTTGGTTGCTGGCTCTGTTATCTCTAGGTGGCCCAGGCTCCTGCACAGCTCCCAGCCACTGCTCCGGGCGTGAAGGAGCCAGAGCGAGATAAAAGACACGGGGCTTGGCCTCGCCTCTTGTTTTTGGGGCTGAGATTCCTGTTAGGGGGTGAAAAAAGGTGTGAATGCTACTCCCAGTGTAGGAATGGCCACAGAATGATTTGTCACCTTGACAGGGAAGTCTAGGGCAGCCAACTTCAGGGCTTGTTCTTTCTTTCACTCGCACTTGAGCTCCAGCTGGTGCCGGCCGATCCCGTGTGCCAGTGGCAAAGGAAGGGGAGGTCTGTTCCCCAGGCTGAGCCCCTGCGCTCTGCCCAGGGCCTCGGGAGCACGGTCCCCATTCCTGCACTGCTGGCACCGGGAACTGCAGAGACCCCAGCAGACTGTCAGCAGCAGGGCTGGAGGGAGATGCTGCTGCTGCAGCTCCTTTCCCCAGCACTGCCTTTCCCAAACATTGCCCCTCCTCTAGGAGGCTCTGCAGGTGGAGGTCCCGCTGCCCCGGTCTGGTGTGGAGGGTTAAGGAGCTGGGAGTGCACGGGAGGCAGGCAGCACCCTTGAGGGGCTGGAGCTGAGGAGGGCTCTGCCCGCTCCTCACGGATGTGCTGCCCATGCCCACCGGGAGGACACACGGGTGTTGTGTCACAGCATCCCAGACACACGTGGGAGCATCCACAGACGGGTCGGAGCAGCCACAGACAGGTCAGAGCATCCACAGACGGGCCAGAGCATCCACAGACAGGTCAGAGCATCCACAGACGGGCCAGAGCAGCCACAGACAGGGCAGANATCCTCCCACTGTGCTCTCCAGTTTCTGATCCTGCTGTGTTAAATGGCAATTTGGCTAAATTGCATTATTTGAATCCAGTGGGCTGCATTTAACCTGGTATTAAAATGCATGCTTGGGCTTTTAAATTTGATATGAAGACAGCTGTATGCATTTTCCCTTGTTTGTCAATTGCATACATATGATACAATGTTTTCAGCGAGCGCTAAACAATGCAATGTGAGGCATTTCAACAAAGGAATAATTTAATGCAACCCAGCAGAAATGCAGAGCCTTAGAAGTGGTTCTTTATGAAACTACAAATTTTGGAAATGGGTCCAGAAGACCTACACTGGAGCAACACAAGAAACAATAGTTAACACAGTAACATTTTTTCCTGTAAGAAAAATACACCATGAAGAAATTATATTTTGCCTATTTTTTTTTAGTTTGTTGATTTACTTGAATGCTTTAGTTGGCATATTTTGTATTTGTTGCATGGTAGGGATTAAAATTCTCGTTTCTTCACCAAAAGAGAATATTGTCGCACAAGATGCACTTTGAGCCAAACAAGATTTTTTTTTTGTTGAGTGTAAATTTGTCTCACATATTTTGTTCCAGTTCAAAGAAAATTAACACATTGTTACATTCTTTTCATCTTCAGTGTAGCTTTAGCAGAATGAGACACATTTCCTTCCTAATCTTCTTCAGAGCCACAACTCTCCCTACTTGCACAGGTGGAGGATGGGTTAGGAAGGGCTACACATTTGTTGGGGCAAATTATTAATTTATTATTATTATTTAAAAAAATATTAATGAGCTGTGCTGGAGCTGATGGGAACCAGCCTCAGCTCCCACCTTTCTCAGAGCCTGGGTGCAGCCATGAGCTCTCTGGTGATCTGGGCTGGGTTAAGGAGTAGAGAGAGAGTACCTGGTACTTCCTGCTAAAGAAAGGGAACAAAAACACCCTGTAAGACATGGACTGGGATAAATTCAGCAACAGAGCACTGCTGGAGGGTGCTGGACAGCTGGGTGAGGGAGCAGGCTGGCTGGCAGGAACAGTCTCTCAGGCTGTTTATCCAGCACACAGCGGTGCCAGGCAGGACTGTGCGAGCTGCTGCGGGCAAGTGTCAGCTCAGACTCTGCATGGGCAGAGGTGGAACGGAGCACCAACAAAATACTCTTTGTAACTAAGCTGATGGAATTACCTCCACACAGCTCTGAGTGGACCTTCCTGCACACAAAAGGTAAAGTGTTACATAGCTACCAGAGGGACTCCGTCTACAGCTCCAGCAGAGCTGGGTGTTATCCTTGGTGAAGGGAGTGAGGGATAAGTTCCAGCCTGGACTGCAGGTAGGATGTGCTTGGAAATCACACTGCTGCTAACTCTTGCTCTGGGATCTCTTATCAGAGGATGACACAGTCCAAATTAAAATGCGGGGGTTGGAGTACACAGGAAAATCGAATGAAGGCACCTAAGTCTTCCCAAAAAATCCGTGACTCCGTAGCACTTCCTGAAGTTGATAGAAAAATGCATTCGTGGTAAATTAATAAATCCAGCAGCCCTGGCCACGACTGGCATTTTCAAAACTGGCCATTAATATAAAGCCTCAAAATGTACCTCAGATTCAGGTACATTGGTAGGGCTACAGTTTGCCCAGGTATGCAAGAAGCTGCAGATTTTCCTACTCCTGTAAAGCAGGCTCGAAGTTGCTGCAGGCTGCTTTCCCCAGTCCTGTGCCTGCTCTGAAATGTGCCTGTATGCCCGCTCTGTGAGTGCCCAGGCTGGGAGTGACCCCTAAAACCAGGGAATAACGACCCTGCCCTGCTGGTTTGCGTGGCTCCAGAAGGCAGTGGAGTGTGCAGAACCCCCAGGCCGTGCTCAGTGATGGGTGAGAGGGTAAAGCATGGCAGAAATGGCAAACCCATTTCCTCCTTCCTTCCTGTGGATGCTCAGGGTGTCTTGCTTCGGCGTGCGTGGCAGTAGGATTGTTGTGTGTACGAGCACGTGCATGTCCATGTCACAACAGCCAGAGGTGTGGGTTTGTGCACAGTGCTTGTGCTCAGTGCTTG
>VYZP01004720.1:500-18444 GCA_013400635.1 Hypocryptadius cinnamomeus | reverse complement strand
CATGTGGAAGTGGTTGTGGCTTGAGTACACCTTTCTTCGAAATAGAATAAAAATTTTAAGTGATCTGATAGGTACTTCATCTGAGATATTAAAATAAATGGACTTCTGTGCCTAAATAACATGTGAAAGTGGTATATCTTGACAGTTCCAGAAAAGGTAAATCTCTCAGAATTTGAAACAGTGCCAAAGGAGCTCAGTTGAAAGAAAGATCATGGACACGAAGATTCAGGTAATAATTGAATTGCTTGTTCAACCAGCTAGAAAGCTGCAAGCCTATAACTGACAGGGGAGGCTATGCTGTTATAAAAATTAAGGAAAATACTACATTGCTTGCTGTAAAAGGAAGTTGAAAAGTTGAAAGTTTAGCTATAGATGAAAAAAGCAAAAGAAATTAAGAAGAAATCAGCAGGAAGTCTAAGGAAAATTTCCAAGTGCATTACTAGCAAAAATATTTTAGCAATTATATGAATCTGTCATAAATGTGTGTGGTAGGTTTGTCAATAATAGAGACAAAAAGAAAAATTATTCAGTTAACATTAGTATTCTAGGAAAAAAATAAAAGAATTGATTTTTCACTGTCACATAGAAATTGTGCAATGGCTTTCTGAACAACAAAAAAATATTGTGAAAAAAACTGTTATTAAAATACCTGCTTTGTAAAACAACTGGTTGAGACAGCTTGTATTCAAGAATTTTGAAAGAACTAGTGAAGGAACTTTGAAACAGATCCACGTGTTGATATTTTCTGTAAGTGTGTCAGGATACTGAGGAAATTCTTCAGAACTGGAAGAAAAATTAATGCTGCATTAGTATTTTTAAAGGATAAATGGAATAAGCTGGATGACAATACTTAATTACATCAGCTCTACTCCTGCAAAGTAGGACTGCTTGGTAATATGAAGATTGCTGCCTTAACATCAGTCTGAGTAAAAATACCAGAATATTATATATAGGATCAAAGAACTAGAAGAGGGTTTATAAATACTTGTAAATCAAAAGGGCTTATTGGAAAAGACATCCTGTTGCAGCATCAGTTTGTCAAATGTATCTACCAGTGTGACAAAAGTCCTGTAGGATATTCTACCTTCAGTTTCAGTCACATTTTTAAATTGATATCTCCGTGTGTGTACTTAAGCGAGTGCCTGGTGCAAATTGCTGTGTCACGTTTTGGTTTAAAACACAAGTATAAACCAGAATCATTGTCAATTAACTCTATCCATAAGTTTCCTATGAATGTAAGTTCTGGGTTATGCTCTATTTAGGAGTTTAGGAATAAGTCAGAAGACAACATTAAAACTGTACTGATGATCTGCTGATAACTTACAGATTAAGGTAGGAAAAAAAAGGCAGAGTTCAATGGAACTCACCAATGGAACTAGGTATCTCAGAGGGAACTACAGTGGAGGGTGGGAATACATGTCCTGGAAGGAAATATGTCACAGGACACTTGATGTCATGGTAGACAGTTGACGACAGTAATTTGTTTTGGCCAAAATATCTGATGAGATTGGTGCATGGATTAACAGGGAGGTCTCAGGAGACAGAGAATGGCCATTCTGCATAGCATAACATTGCTGTGCACTGATGTCTGCCTTTCTGCCTTTATCCCTGAAAAACTGGAGAGACCCCTAGAAGATCTTGAAGTAGCACCTTGTGAGCCTTGGGAAAACTGTATTTTGTTGTGCTGATCTCTTTTGGCCATTACCTGCGATCTGTCCAGACAGAGTACAAGAGTGATGAAGTAAGCAAGGGACTTGGGGTTGAACCAACTGATGAACAAAGAATAAGAGTTGAATAGCAAGCAGCAGGAGATCCCAGTGATATTTTCAAAGAGCAAGGTTAATAACTTAAGGCTGTAAATACTCACGAACAAGAGAGACTATTTTTTGAAAGTGAAAGTTTTAGGATCATTGAAAAATACTTGAATAGGTAGCAAACAAAGAGTCTTCTTCAGGCTTAGGGTGAGTTCCTGACAGAGCCATTAGTCTGTACATTAGTTTATCTTCTCAGAGAAACAGTGAGAAATATAGAGTTGCTATTTTGATATTAGATGGAGAATACTGCTAGAAAGTGCTCTAAAGGAAATTCGTATTTTGTCAGAAAGATGTCTTGGCTGATCTGGAATTGATTTCCCATCAGGAGTTCTATAAGTATTTTCTGTAATTTTCTTCTCTTCTGCAAGGTAACAGCAGGATGCAGGAGAAAAATCGCCCCTGCAGGTATCTTACTGCTTTTTTTTTACTTTAAAATAGTGAAAGAAATGGAATTACCTTCTCAGCGCTGGAAGTTTCTTATTTTACTGAGAAAGAGATGGATTTGTGCTATGCTGTTAAAAGACCCCATCTTTGTCCTGTGGCAGTTGAATATGTTATACTGTTTCTTCCTGATCACTTTATGTTTCTTAATTACAGACTTAGCTTAAAATCATGAATCTCCTTCCACTCCATCTTATATTTCTTTTCACTTGAACAATTGCCTTTTGCTGATCAAGATAGAGAAATCATGGAGGTGAAAAGTAATATAATAGTAATTATCTTTTTTTTCATGCTGAAATTTATGTCATACAAAAATTACATGCAAATATGTGTGAGAGGACATGATATGGGATTATCAGAAGCATCTGTGGATTATCAGATGCATTTTAGTGACTATGTGCACTAGATTTTCAATTCAATCAAAGTTGAAAAAATGAGAAAGAAAAATAATTGGGAGATTAAGTAAGAGCATAAGCTAGACTACAGGCTGCTAAGCTGCTACTGTGAGTCTTCTTATGCTCAGCCATAGCCAGAAATTCTTTGTTCTGATGAAATGAATGAATGACTAGGGACCTACTTCTGTGGGTTCATGGTCTATCACTGAGTCTAGGGTCTTCTGTCCAAGTATAGTTTGTCAGTGAACTTGGCTGTAATGACTGACCTTCCTTTCTCTCAGATGTCCAGTTAGGTGAGTGGCATCTTCCCAGGACAGGTGAATATGGTTGTTACATGCATTAGAATGAACTCTTGCATTTTTTTGCCCAATTGAGTGTTACCATTGTTTTGTATCTTATTTGTCTCAACTACCACCGATGGCAGTGGAGGTATTTTCCACACTGAGGGAGTAAATTCATGTTTCAAGTAGCTTAGGGTTCCTTTGCTGGTAATATGCCACTGGATCTTGTGCTTGTTAATGAAAAACAAGAGGAACCCCCCAAAGGTGTTTGTAGGAGAGGGGGATTGGGTGTGGCTGCATCAAATATTTTGTTTTAGTTGTATCAGGAAAAATGTCTCTGTCAGAACTTCTGCTATGACTGTACTATGTTTGTGGGTCCTATGATAGGCTATTTCCAAAGTACACAAGCAGTTTGGAGTGTGTGAGGAGATGAGTGGGTGGAACAGACTTTCCAGAAAACCCTGAGGGAAGTAAGTACTGAAACTATAGCAGTTCTGAGCGAAGATTGGGAGATAGAAAACTGAGCAATATCTCAAAAGACACAGAAGATAAGTTGGGAGGAGCAGACTTCAGTTGTCAAAAGCCCTTTACATAGTAGAATTTTTTTAATATAATGAAAGAGATTTGTTTGCAATATATGATTGTTTATTAGCATGGATTTTTCATGGGTAAACTTTGGCAGCATAATTCCTATTCTTTTTGAGGATTTCATCCTGTTATTGAAAATACCTTGCTTATCAGGGCAGTGCCTGTGTCTTATATGCAGTGCAAAATCAACTTTTCCTATTTTAATGTCCCTAAATATTTGGAAACAGGAAAAAATATAGTGTTTGGCAATTGAGCTGTGGAGACCCCAAATCTGTCATCAAAACAGCATGTGTCTGCTGCATAATGCTGTTCTGTTCTAAAATTACTCTTCCTTGGAACCCCTTGAATTACTGTCTTTAGTAACATGTCTTTAGCAAAAGATGGAAGGATGCAGCATTTTCATGCTATGAAACATTTCACAGCATATTACTCACTGTGTGATGCATTGTCATGTATACTAAAATTAAAATTGTTACAGCAATTCAAAATCAGACCAGATATTGCTGAAAAACTATATGCGATAGTGAGTGAAACGTATGAACATATGTTCAAGTTTGAGGGGTTTTACTTTTTATAGGTACTGATGCAAGTTTTAATAGTATTATTGTTCAAATTATCTCAGCTGAAAATATCTTAGCTGTATTCAATGGCATGTCAGTACATTCATGTCTCAACGGCAATTCATGTGAATAAGATTCCTGTCCCCTCTGACATAATTTGATATTTTTATATTGCTGAACTCATAACCCAAATGGCCGAGGTTTTAAAGCAATTCATTTTGCATCTTGCTGCCTGTGAACACCTTTTGGCAACAAATATGTTTGTTTTTGCCAATTTGTTTATGACTTCTAGAAAAGACCAGGGATAATCTTAGATACAAAGTACTGCTTGCTTAGTTCGGGACTTGTGTATTTTCACATGCACTGGTTAAATAAATAAAAGAGCTGTTGTTGGTATGAATTGTTCTGGAGACATCAGGATGCATTGCAATGAAGGTGAGAGTGATGTAGCAGGGCTTTGATATATATATATATATGCTCAGCTTTATAATATGGCAGCAGATCTTCGTAAAGCAACACCAAAAACATCTCTTCCTCTTTTTATTTTGTTATAGCTGTTGTCTTCTGCTCTGGATCACATGAAGAAAACTCTTCTTCACCAAATCCAACTCAGAAACTCTCCCTGGTAAAAAATAGGATGGTTTCATTGCATCAGCCTTCTACACCAGGTACCACAAGTCCTCTTCCTTACATCCTCCTTATTTCTCCTTCCGAATCTAGGTGTAAGATAGGTGCTGGCAGTCACAAGCACCTCTTACCAGAAAGCTATGGCACTGTATTTCTGACTGGAACTAGACCAGCGACTCAGAAAGGCCAGTGAAAACTGAAGGGAATTCCTTATTTCTGTATCAAACAAAAACCCCAACCAAACCCAAAACATAGCGAGTAAACCAAACCACAAAGAACTCCAAACAACCCTCCACAGAAGAAACTTACTGCCTCCCCCCTCAATAAACCAAAAAGAAAATCCCCAACACAACAGGAAAAGGGAAAAGAAAAAAAAAGGAAAGAAAAATAAAACCATTTCCATCAGCACACTGAAATCCACCAGATTTGGGATTGGGAGTTCTTGAAAAAAAAAGCTAATTAGTGGAGTTGCTTTCTCACTACTATAGAACAATTTTTTATTTTTAATTTTTTTTATACTGAATGAAGCTTTTTTCCAAATGGACCTTTATTTTCAAGGCATTGTGAAAACCAAGTGAGCTGTGAGGTTTTCTAACATGTGTTCACTGCCTCTTATCCTGTCAGTGAACACTACTGAGAATGCCAACTTTCACTTCATTCCCTGTCATCAAAATGTTTGTACACATTGATAAAATCCCCCTGACCATACTCTTCTACAGACTGAACAATTCCAGCTGTGCCAGCCTCTCCTCTTATGCAAGATGCTCCAGTCCCTCAGTCAGGACCTGTGCTGGACTTGTTCCTGTAGGTCAGTATGTCTCTCACATTAAGGAGCCCAGAGTTGAGCACAGAACTCCATCTGTGGTCTCACCAGTGCTGAATAGAGAGGAAGGATCACCTCTCTTGATCTATTGGCAATGCTCTTCCTAATGCTGCCCAGGAAGCTGTTGGCTGTATTTGTTGCACGGGTGCACTGCTTGCTCACAGAGAGCTTGCTGTTCACCACGCTCCCAAAGCCCTTCTCTTTGGCTGCTTTCCAGCCAGTCAGCCCCCAGCACGTACTGCTGCACGGGGTTATACCCGCAGGTGCAGGACTTGGCTTTTCCTTCAAGGGGCTCCTGCCAGCCCAATCCCAGCCTGTTGAGGCTGTTCTGTGTGGCAGCACAGCCCTGTGGCGTGTCAGCTGCTCCTCTCTTTCGTAACCTCTGTGAACTTGCTGAGGGTGCACTCTATCTCCTTGTGCAGGTTGTTAATGAAGACGCTAAACAATAAAGAAAGGCCTCTGGGTGTTAGAAGAGCCACACATTCCTCCCAGGGGGTGGCAAGGTGACCTAGCCTTGCCAGAGGAATGTTCCTTACAGTAACATCTTCCAGATACCCTGGACTGTCCATGGGCTTTTTTCAAACCAATTTTCTTCAGAGCATTTTTGTAATATCTTAAAATATGTTCTTTGCTGATTGTAGTAATATAGATCTATTTCTCTATTATACCTTTTTTTCCTTTTAATTTGTCATGTTCTTTCTTTTTGCTGA
Organism: Hypocryptadius cinnamomeus; assembly: GCA_013400635.1. Classification (NCBI taxonomy): domain Eukaryota; kingdom Metazoa; phylum Chordata; class Aves; order Passeriformes; family Zosteropidae; genus Hypocryptadius; species Hypocryptadius cinnamomeus. The sequence goes on along the minus strand of VYZP01004720.1, from coordinate 12,205 downwards.
CTTGTACTTGAGGTTCTCCAAGTTCATAAGCAAAGCTGGATATGAAACACCTGTAAGGTGGTACATAGTGGTGTTAGAGGTTTCAGTTTTCAGTGTTCTCTTTCACTGTAACCATGAGTGTACTCAGTTCTCCTACTCTGTGATTTGTGCTAAAAACCAGCTTATTGTTAATCCATCACAATGAAATGCATATAATCTCTTCCCAGAGAAAACAGTCTTTTTTCTACTAGATGTCAAAAACTTTCCTGACCAGTTTCAGACTCTTGCAGGTATTCAGATTTCTTGAGCCTCAGGTTGTGGCAGACAGGCATTATAAAGCCCAGAGAGTTGGGAATTAGGTGCTTTTCGAGGGAAAAGTTGTGTTCACCTATCTCAGCTGGGAACCACCTTGTCATGTAAGACACACTCAGAGGACTGAGTCTGCATTGGTACAGTCCTTGCCACTGCAAGCTGAGGTATTAGTAAGGTTTGATGAAATTATTTTGTCGTAAACAATAGTTTCAAGTAACTGTCTTTTTGAAAAAGGAAATTTTTCTTTCCTAAGCTTTCACTTTGGTCTCTTTCACTGTTATGTTCTTCTGAGAGAAATTGCTTTCTGGGTTTTACCACCAACTGAAAAAAATTATCAGATAAAAATATTATTTCTACTAACAATAAGTCTGTAGGAACTGAGTTAACCTGTCAAACCTCAATAAATTTGAAACAACACAGCAGGTTTGGGTCAGGACTCTGCTTTGTCTCACACATCTATGGAGTTTCTGAGCTATTGAGATCCCTAAAATTTTTTTATTGGATCATCAAACCATAGTCTAGAGCTGTGCACAGACATTTTTCCCTAGATCCAACAGAGCCAGGAGAGTGGCTGGTGTCCCCATTCCTGTGTGCTGCTGGTATCTAGCACTGCATACACACACATATACGCAATTTGCCAGTTCCTCTGCTTGTGGCTTCCTTGTAAAAAATGATGGGCTGAGCAGTGCCCAGGCCTTTCCTAAGCTGTATGCATTTGATGAAGGTATTTGGATGGTTGGCCCAGGTGTCAGTTTGAGAGAGGCAGCAAACTCCAGTATGAGCAGGCCAGAAAGAGTTGGGGATTGTCCAAAGCAAGGGAGGAGAAGTGTTTGGGTGGGAGACCACAGTCTATGCCAACCCAAAGTTATGTGCAACTCTGTAAAATCTGTGTTTATTTTTCCCCTGCTCACTGGATGTTGTTTTATAAAAATGAAGTTAGAATTAACTTCAATAATTAGGAGAAAGTTACTCTGCTTTTGCTGCCACATTCAAAAGATGCTTCCTTTTCTCCTTTGTCTGAAAGTTTAGTTGAAATATAGGCAATCTTCTGGAGGCTCTTATGGGGTTTTTTTTGCCATACCTGTGCAGCCACACTTCCTTGTTATATCCCTGACCTTAATTCTGTCCTTCCTACCTGCTTGTTCTCCTCCACAGGAATAGGACTACAAAAGGGCTAACTTTGTGTCATTCATGTTTGCAAGGTTTGAGTACTCTCTGAACATCGGGATCCTAAATATGAATGTTTAGTCTCTTAATATTTCTTGCTTGGCTTGGGGACACTCCAGTTATTACTGTAATATTATCATTACTACTGAAAATAAAATATCATGCAAATTAATATCAGCTCTATTCAGCTCCTCTCTGTGTGGGAGAACTTTGTGCAGCTAACATCCCTTCAGGGAGTTTTTATTAGATTGATGAGAGAACAGTGAATTACTTTTTGTCTGGTTTATAATATGCTGATTATGAAAAATTTTGGCCAAGATGATCTAGTGTTTTTAATACTATGAGCAAACTCTGGAGTTTGTTAAGCAGTGATTCTTATCTATCCTGCTAGACGAAAGTAAAACTGTTAAAAAAAGACAAAAATAAAAAATTATGTAAAGCTTGCATTGCTCATCTATTTTGCTTGAGACCCTGTCAAGACCTTTCTATTGCTAGGAGAGGTTTGCCCTTAGAGTATCAGTTCTTTCTTTCTGCCAAAATGCTGAATCCATACAGTTTCAATATTCTTGTTGATATTATCGGTATTATTCTCATTTGGGACTTGGAGTACTTGTGGTCTAGACCTTCAACTGATACACATTCATCGTTGATACCAGTGGAAAGATTTTGACTTACATTCTGCCAAGAATTTGCAGGTTAGTTTTTCATTCTTTTATGTTCCTTGACCTGCTCTGGGAGAGATTATGTTGCTATAGCCCAGGACAAAATTTCCTTTTTCTCTTCATTTCTTCTGTTTCTTGGGAGATATAGTCCCGCTACCCTGTACATTTGGTCACTCATGTGCCCCTTGAGCTGGGATACGCCTCACTGAATCCTTCGGTTTCTCGCAACAGAAATCTCTTGTATCATCGGCTCAAGCTGTTCATGGGTGACCTCCACAGACAGTTTTGGAAAACCAGATTGGGTGTTTTCTTCCATTGGTGTCCTGGCATCCCAGGAGAAGAAGCAGATGCTTCTGGAAAACAGTTCCTTCCATGGAGATGTTGAAGGTAGGCAGAGCTACAGTTGCCCTCGAATGGATGCCTGCTTTTGCCCAGCCCTGGCTGCAGCAGGAGTCAGCAGGCTGAGGCCTCAGGCCCACGGCACTAAAAGTGCCACCCTGTGCTGGTTCTGGTGCAGGGCTCCCAAAGGCACAGTCAGTGCCCAAGAGTCAATAAGAAAGGACCATGTAATGCATGTGTGCTGTCTCGGTTGTGTATGGATGTACCCTCTAAAGACCTGGCCCTCTATATGCTCATTTTCTATCTCCCCATTCTGGAATAAGCTGCTTTTATTTACAGGGACTGCATTTTTCTTTGGAAATTCAATCCTATACAAGCCAGAGCTGGCTCCACTTGTCTGCTGTCTGACTGGCAAAGTCTTTTGTTCTGTTGGACATGTCTCCATGCTTTTTTTGGTTTCTTCTCATGTCTTCTACCATTTATTTACTTAAATCCTTAATTTTTACTTTATTCCCTCCTCTTTTTTTTTTTTTTTTTTTTTGTGCATAGCTCTTCCTTTATTCTCATGACTCTTTTCTTCAAACTCCTTCTCCATTTTCCTCTTATTATTTCTCTTCCATCCATGCCGTGTGTCTCTTGTTTTGTTGTGGTTTTTTTTCTCTTCACAGGGGACATTTTCCTCCTCAACACCAGTAGACTCCCAGACAGATGTGAGTTCAGCCTACAAAGCCCCATCCTGCCTGGGAGCTTGGATTCTTGCTTGCTGGAGCTGGCCATATGTTCACAGGATGCTGTTCCTCTTCTCCAGAGATTCACAGTTGAAATCAAATATGCAGAGACAAACAAAAATATAATAACTTCTCTGAGAGCTGGCCATGAGGAGAATGCCAGGTAAGACAATCAATTTTTAACTCTTGAGCCTTTGAATTGCAAGGTAGACTGGTGTTCCTCCAGGCTGCTATTTATTAGTGTCTTTTGCCTTCTTGAGATCATTGCTGCTATTACAGAAGAAAAAAAAGTATGACTTTCAGGACTGAAGCACACAGCCTCCTGACAGGGTGCCTGTAATAGACATAGGTTTTGTGTATCCCCTTTGCAAAGAACACACTACCTTAGATCTTACTCTTCTTCCTTCACATTTGGAAGGGTGAAGAATGATTAATTTTTTCACTGATTCTAGGACTGCAGCTGTAAAATGCATTCATTCCAAAAACTGCCTTGGTAACAGGACTGATATCTCTATGGATTCAGTGGGTCCTATCAATGCTACAAGGGTCCCAATTCTAATTTTGAGGTGGGGGTTAATTTTACCTCTTTAATAATTTCCTCCCTTCTAGTAGGTTTAGGAGTATCCACTTCTGCTCCAATTGTAGAGTTCAGGGAGGGAAAAAACTGAGGTAAGAAGAGGTGAAGGAAGCTAAAAGAAGGTGTAACAACCCCAGATCTTGTCCTGTACTCCCTTTGATCCTGCCGACGTTTTACTTCTTTATTCCTGTGTGTAGCAGAATACAGTAAGGAAGAGAAATGGGTAAAGGGAACAAATCACAACAGGAAAAAAAAAAGAGAAGACCACATGTCATCTAATTTTTCCATTTTCCATGTGCTTGTTTTTCCTTTGCTGCAGTTCAACTTGTAAGAACCTGGGTCAGACACATAACAGAGTTTTTTATTTCCATCACCTGACTGACTCCCAGGGAGAACTTAAGCAATAGATCCCAGTTCTTGTTTTCTTTGAATTCTTTGGCACTCCCCAGGCTGCCATGGAGATCTGCAGCGAAGAGTCCCTGTCAGCCAAAGATAGCAGAGTTTGACTAAAAAACTTTTTTTTTTTCCAGTTCTCTCTCTCCCTCTTTCTCTCTCATTTTCAGCTGTTGCTCTGTTCCTTCTTGGCTATTCTTTCCCCATCTTCTTGCTAATTTCACTGGGAATCTGTTGGATTTTCTGGGATTAATTTCTAATATCCTTTTTTACCTACTCAAAGCTGCCCTTGGTGCTTTTTGAATATTTGACAGGCCTCTGCAGCTGCAGCTCCATTCCACAATGTAAACTCATTAAATGCCCTTTTACTACACCTTACTGGTCAGATCAGGCTTTGCTGGTAACCACTGCAGCATCTCTGGGACAGATCGTAGATGTTGTTCAGCAGCTTATTTGAGCACTGCAGAACAATTCTATGTGAAGTCAAGGTTATCATCTCTCTAAAAGTGATGGCATTTAGATTTATTAGAATGAAGTTAGCTTTATTGGAAGTTGGCACAGACACTGGTATTACTTTTTCTTACTGAATGAAATGAAGCAGTGGTAAGCTCAGAGAATTTACTCTTAAGATTTTAAACAGGGAAGGAGACCAATCCTGTTTGAAATCAAGATAGAAAGGATGACCTTGAGATGGATGCCTCTGTGTAGTACCTAGTGTAACCACTGAAAAATACTACTAAGTGCTGGTCTTCAGGTCAGAGTAGAAACTTGGACATAGAAAAAAGGCTAGGTGGCACTTTTTTCAGATAATCAGACACTCCAGGAAATCCTGCTTGGGTCTCTTTTGTCACCTCTCAATGACCAAGCTATACCTCATCATAAACTCCAGCTGCCCCAGACTACTTCAGTGAACTGCCCTCTTTCTGGGCCTAGAAATATTCTCCTGATGGTGTTTTCTCCTTCAGGATGCATCAGCTACACAGTTCCCAAAAGTTTAGATGTATGTCACATGTAAGAGAAAGTTTCTCTCCTGTTCACCTCACTAACTAGTAGGATTTACCATTAAATTGGTAGTATTGAAGCTGCCACTACTTTTTCACACATAAGCCTTAATGAAAGAAAAAGAAACAGAAGGACTTTTGGTACCCTGTTCTCTGAACAAGTAGGGCAAAGTCACAAAGCCATGATGTTTATTTTTAAATACCATACCTGTAGATCATGGGTGTTCTGAGTTATTACCATTAGAAGGAGAACTGCTGAGGGAGTGAGTTGTATGAGATTCTATGTATTTACAAAAATATATAAAATTTCATTTCTCATTATGTCAGTAAAGCTCAAACATCAGGAGCCTGTACCCTTGCTTGCAAGGCCAAGCCTTCTTTGGCTGGCACTTAAGTCAGAAAACTGTTTTCACTTCCTCAGGGTTATGGTTATGGTGCTTATTCAGGTCACATCTAATATATTTTTCTTACTTTTTTTAAAAGAAAATTTTTTTCTTAAATGTTTTTGCTATTTTGCTTATCCCACCTTTTCATCTTTACCACACCGACCCAGGATCAGCCACAGTTGAAAATTCTCGAGTCCTGTGTGGTTTTGAGTGTTTTCACATGCTTGTGTTTGTTGTGGACCACAATTATTTCAGTGTTCTTAGCCAAAACTGTTTCAGTAAGAAGCTAGTTTCTTTCAACTCTAAGTACTCACACTTCATTGAGTAAAAAAGCATCATTTGGGGCAGGGATAATATTTTCACTTTCTGTAGTCAATAAGCCTAGCTGATTTTGTTCTGTTTTCATTCTGGAATGGCCACAGTAGTCTTGGTAGATCAGAAAACAAAAAGTTCGTGCCCATGTACACACATGGGTTTTCAGTTTTGCCAACCTCACAAAACTGTTTATTGCTTAGTTTTTTGTGTCTTCCCCCTTTTTTTGGAGGGATGGTGGTGATAAAATGCTCCACCATCTTCTGTGACACTTGAAAAAACTTGCCGTCTTTGACACTTCTACTAATGCGGTTGTTTTTATTCACAAAAGTTATTTAACTTCTCCTACTGTACAGATGACAAGGGAGTAGCCTGGTAAGTGTTCTCAGATAATGTCTAAATGTGTGCTGACAACAATGAGCAGAGCCCTTTCGATTAAAAAATGTATCTAGAAAGGGTGAGGCTGTCCAGCTGCTGTACATGACTGTGAATTTTGAACACTAAGATGGGAGTATGATTCACATAGTGCCTCTTGTGCCTCTCTTGAACTTGCACCTGAAAATATACTGTGTCAAACAATAACCCTCTAAGAGTTTGGTGAAGGCTGGAGTGGTAGGCATGTGTTTTGTCCTCTCTATTTCCTTTTAAGTCCAGTGGTTAGCACCGGATCTATGTGAGGACTTGCAGACAATAGCTTCCTGTGTGTATGAAAGTAAAGTAAAACTTGTAATCTTTACGTTCACTGATTGAGTCTAGAAGCATCTAGCATACACAGCTTTGTGCAAAAACCCATGCAGTGGTACACCATAGTTTAGAAAATATTTCAGCTTTCATGTTCTGCTTTATTGCATTTTTCAGTCCTAATGAAGAAATGGTTATTCTTTACATAAAATATTTCCTAAAATTAATCATCAGTTACCTTTGTTGGCTATGAAAAATCACATCATAGAAAGGATTGGTAAGAAGAGGGTGAAAAACATCTGTTCAGCAGAGAAGATTGAGAGGCTAATGACAACCCAAAGTGAACCCTACAAGAGAAGATTCGGAATTAAAAGTTTTCAGGGTGAACCTTGAATTTTCTTGCCTTAAGCATTAGATAGCTTGCAACACCAAACTTTCTACCCATGAAAATTTCTCCAAATATGCCAGACCCTAATAGTTCTTCCGTGCATACAGATGAATTTTAACATCTCTTTTTAGAAGAAGAGTATTATTGCCTCGATACTTAAGATCTGGTTTGACATAAAATCAATAGTAAAGTTATTGCCAAGCTTGGTTTATCTGAAAGCCTGCTGCAATGATCCATCTTCTGCTGGATCAACACTGGGCTTCGTTCCTGATTCCATTAAGAAAATTACATTGGCTCTGACAAGCTTCCGTTTCAATGGTGGGACTAAGCAAAGGAGGTGTAATTATTTACAGCATTAGAAATCTTGCTGCAGTGGGATCTAGCGGGGGAGGCTTTCTCTGAAGGGGAATACCTTGATGATGAAGAGACTTCATACAGAAAAGCACTCTATGTGATGCAAAGACACTCGTCATTTTTGCAGCCTTTGGATGCTAGACAGCTTTTTCTGCCATGTTATAAATGGCGAAAATTTCAGCAGCAGAGGTATTTCAGTGCAGAACTGGGATGTTTTGTGGGAACTTAGTGCTCTGGCTCAGAAGGGATGCCAATTCACAGAAGTAGTGGCTTAAGATGGTGGCCTTGTTCTTCCACCAGATACCACAGCTCTCCCAGCAGAGATGGCAGAATGGACAGTCTGTCTTCCTAAGTCATGGCATTTCAGAGCTTGGCTCATTGACTTAGATGACTAATAGTTTTATTTTGATGTATCAGTATATAAACAGCAAGTTCCAAAGTGTCTGGCTCATAAAGCATATAGGATGAAGGTGCAGCAGCTGAACTATCATTGTTTTCAGCTGTGGGGCTCTTTAGTTGCTACTGCTAAATGTACCACTGGCTGTGAATCAGAGGCTGTGTGCCACAGGTTCTGCACTCAGTGTTGTGTTAACACTGGCAATACTGTGATGTCTCAGCTGTAGTGTGGGCTGTAACTTGGTAGAGGTACTAGAACTATTCCTAATAGCTAAATTCAAGAGATTTAAAATTGTCCTTACCCTTATTCGCTCATTGCACCAATTTGATTATGGCTCATTTGTTCTTGTGGTCAACAGGATGCAATGGAGTGATGAACAAAGCTGTGTCATGTAGCAGAAGTGACTCAGTTCTGGGTTAATGCTGGATGATCTTGGATGTTGTCCCACAGTGTGTCAGGGGGGATGTATTTATAAGAAAATTTACGAGATATATTTATAGGTGCTGGACGTTCCCAAAGCTGCACCATAATACAAATTGAAAGCAAAGAAGTAGTTCTTCCATGTTGGGAAATAAAGATGGTGCTGTTGCAATTCAGGGCTGTACCTTTCTGAAGATTAATTAAATTATAATGAACTATATATTATGATGGGACAGGAAATAGAGAAAATAGGGTCATCTTTGTAAGAAGAGCTCAGTTTCATATGAGTTCAGGATATCTGTGGGTATTTATGTGTGTGTATAATTGTGAAAGTGAGAGGTGGGTGGATGCCACAGAAGGGATAGCAAAAATTATCCAGACCAAGCTATATAATTATGGAGGGAAGAATGCAAGAGAGGGTGATAAAAAAGATAAAGTTGCTCTGGATTTTTTGCAAGTTGCAGGTACGGTTCTGTGATTTTTATATTGAGTCGAGAAGAGATGTGTTTGTAATCTGGGTGTTGCCTTCTAAGGTGTTTCTGGTGCAGGACAAAGGCTACATGATCACTTTGAGGCAGCTGAAGGCATTTCCTAAATGAAAAAGTAATCCTAGAAACTGAGCTGATCAACATGTCTTAACACTGGCCTGGCCTTCTTATTACTCCGTTGGCAACCACTTAGGTCACTTGTCCAGGGTGCCCCAGTAACATCAGCAGTGTGTAGAATGTGGGTAAAATTATCTCTGTCTGATACTCTTTTCAGAAAAGAACTTAGAGCAAGGATTCCTTTCTCACTAGCCTTGCTCCAATCCATTTACAAAATAATAACACATATGTTTAACTGTGTTTTGCTGTCTTGCTAACATAAGATATAGGAACAGATTTGGAAACAAAAATAAAGTAAAAATATTTTTAAGAATTCTGCTGTGGTTTTTAAATGATACCTGGATACCCTGACTTCCATCAGACTTAATTTGAGTGAGGTACTTAAAAAATTCCCTTTTGGTATCTCTCTCTCTAGATTTTGATGTCTGACAACCGTCTTTGAAATTAGGGTGCAAGGGACCATTTGTCTTTTTCCAAACCGCCGCAAGTGCTGCACGATTGAGAAACCTTTGCAGTCTAGATTTGCAGGTTATGGCATTTGCTCTGTAGTGAAATGTAAATGGCACAAGTAATCTGCATTTCCTGGAACAGTACTTCTCTCCTATCCCTTGCTTTGTGGGCGCACTGTGGTTTGCTAAGGTGGAAAATCAGACAGACACTGCACAAATAAAGGTTTTCATTCTTGACACAACCGAGAAACATTCACGGTCAGACATTTACTTCCAGAACACACAATGTCAGTGCTGTCTTGAGGAGATCCAGAGTCTTGTGCAGCTGCTTGGTTGATCTGTACTTTCAAGAGAAAACAGAACACAACCATGTATGTGGAAAGCACATATTGGGTAGTGTGTCCAAAATTTGTGATAAGATCCATTTAAGAATCATTGGGAATGGTTGGATTTCTTCATCGTTAGCAATAGGCTCTGCAGCAAAGATAAACTTACATGAGCTCGCTAGGCTGAACACCACTTGTTTTATATTAACACCCATTTGTTGTCTTGCTATTTGCACTCATTGATCCATTTCCCACATGGATACTATTACTTCTCTCTGGTACAGTGCAGAATCTTTATGCTAGAGACTCCATGGAATCCAATGTGCTGTGTGTATGTCTGATAGCATTCTGTTGCCCTCTAGGATAAAATGGAAACACCTGGTGGCCCAGATTGGACGAATAGAAAGACCTTTCAAAATCACCCTGGTGTATTCAAACTGTGGAGCGCAGGAGGTTGGAGTACTGGCAGTGGGCTCCTTACAACTCAGGAACTGCTTTCATGGTATGCTGCAACACAGACAGGTTTGGACTAATGCATCCTCACCAAAATAGGGGATAGGATAGGATTTTGAAGAAGGATGAGAAACTCAGAATTATAGAACTAATTCTAGTGATCCTCTCTGCTTTTGAGCTTTGCTTTGTTTGATCTTTATATGCAAAAAACCCCCAAAAACTGGACTTATGCTGAATCCAACAACAAGGATGAAAAAGTCTTTACCTAGTTTATTTAAGCATTTAGTATTTTTCTCTCTTAAATAATCAAGAACAACACTCTACCCCATGTAACCAAAGCCTTTTTCATACTTGGGCTTTATCTAACAACTCTGTGAAGAAAAGAAACATTTATCTGCCCCTGATGGGGTTTGTTTGCTACTGCCAGGCTGAGAATTTCTATCTAAAATGAAAATAATTGGAATGTAATTATTTTCTCTAAAGTACTGAGCTGAGTGCTCAGCTAAGACCTCAGTTTTACCTGGAGCTTACAGTTTTGTTCTGAATGTCATGCAAATCATCCTCAGTGGCAGTGCAGAACCTTGCTAATGTCATTTAGGCTTCTTGGAAGTGCAGGAGTCTGTCAGCACAGGCAGTCTTCAGGTTGGGGACATAATCATCTTCAGTTCCTGAATTTCATGAATTAATATAATGTTATTGTTTCCATTTTGCAGACTCTGTAGAAATAGCCTGGAATGTAATGTAAAAAGAAAACATTATTGTGAGCATGGTTTTGATCATATTAGAGATTTAATTCTAGTAATTATTCTTTTAATTTAACATGCTGTATTTTTAATGTAATTTTTTTTGACAGTCCTAGAGTTTTGAGGGGATGCATACAGCCTGAAGCACTGTGCTCTCAGTTTCTAAATAACCTCGTGCATGTATCTGTCACAAAACAGTGCCATGAAAATTTATAATTTCAGAATGTGTACCTGGATTGCTGCAGAGGTGTTCTTTTCTCTTTCTCCTGCAATTGGTTCCCTAACTTTTGCATTTTTTTCAGAGTAGTAGTGATCCCAATGTAACTTCTGTGCAGGGCTCTGCTAAAGGGCACCAGGTCCATAACAGGCCTGGCACATATGCATCCACAGGACAGGCTGGGTGCATTGAGAGTCATGTTTTTGGGAAATATCAGACTTAAAATTCGTGTTCAGCCTGGCTGATGGGTAGCTGTGAAGTCAGTCAAATGCTCCCAGACTAGAACTGACCAGACTAAGTAGGGTGCATGAATAAAATTTGTGTGCAGCAAGCCAGCTTGCTGGGGAAGCAGCTACCTCATGGGCTGGATGCCACAGCTGGAAGCTGGCACAGAAACCAGTCAGCAGCCCAAGTGCTGGTTAAACTTGAGCCTCAACAGGGCATAGCAATGTATCTGTCAGGGCTGGAGATAAGTGGATCTCCCTGCCTCCAGCAGCAGGGTGCCATGCAGCATGTCACAGCTGCCTGGCAGGTGCACACTCATGTGTGCAGAACTGAGGAGCACATCACAGTAAGAAACTGCAAGACCCTTCATTAAAAAAACCAAAAAAATGGTCTAAAGATAGAACAAACACAGCAAAAGCAGCATATCAGAAAGAAAAGAGGAATAAATTTGGTCCAGGAATCTCATGCTGGATAGAAACCTACATAAAAAAAAGCAGAGATTTATTGTAAAAAAGACAAGGTCCTATGTGTGAAAACTAATACACACGAACGGTCATACACATTCTGTCAGCTAATCTCTGGATTTAGTTC
>VYZP01004718.1:4341-19519 GCA_013400635.1 Hypocryptadius cinnamomeus | reverse complement strand
TCTTTGGAATACCATTTTATAGACCAAAATTGGATTACTGGTATTTTCTCTGTATAGCAAGGGACAAATAAATATTTAGTCTGAAGACAGAAATCTATGAAGTAACAGGACCTGAAAGATCATGAAGATATGTTAAGTGTAGCAAATAGAAAAAGATGCAGTATAACCCTAATCTATGAAAAAGCTAATCCCTACAGTTATTTCATAAATAAATACAACAAGCAATGTAAAAATTATGAGATTCAAAGTTCAGCCATTAATATCTATATGGAATGTTTGTAGCATAAGTGTGAAACAGAACCTTGTAAGTAGTTTTTTCAATTTTTTTTTGCTAGAATAACAGAATTGTGAAAGAGGATGACAAGCAAACTGCAGAGGTAAGTATTTCACATTGAGAGCTGAACAAAGTCTGCTAGTTTGTCTTAGCACACATAGGACTTACTGATGGAACTAAAAATGCTGAAAGATTGTTTACCAGGTGAAAAGAAAATTACACTGCTTTAAGAAATTATGAAGCACCTGCAAAAGAAGTAGAGGACAGTGAATTTACCACTTTTTTTGATCTTTCCATCCTATCATGCACTCTGTTCTAGCTCAATTAAAATCAATATGCTAAATAACTTTAAAGTAAAAATATCTAATATAGCCATTTTGGTGTATGCCAGTGGTTTAGACTTGCCATGACATTAGCATGCTGAGGAGCTTGGCTTTAGGAGGATTGATGTGATGGACTCTGGAATGGGAGAGGTTAATTCAAAAGTTCAGAGAGGAGATTCCAAATTCAGTATTCTTTAAGTGCCTTTTAAAAATTATTTCTTTTGTCAACAGCACATATTCAAAAGCAAATGTCACTGAAAAGGAAATGGCTTTATACAATGAAAATCTGTCCTTGGGCAGGGGAAAAGAGGAATCTGGACTTGATTCTCTGTTTCATGTGTGTCCCTCTACTTTCAGAATGCTGCAAAAGGATTAATTGATCGAAGGCAGAATGATCAAAGAAAGATTTCTCAGGGAAGGTTGGTTCCTCGTTCTGCTGGCTTTGAAAACTCCAAAGAGAAGCTCTCAGACCAAAAGGAAAACTTTGATCCACGTAAACATATGGATGCTTTACCTAAATTCTCCCCTTCAGCTGGTGATGGTGGCAGAATGTCTCTTAATACTTGCACGAATGTTTGTGAAAATGAACTTGGAAAATCATTCCTCAAGAAAGGGAAAGAAAATGATGTTCCTTTAAGAACCCATCTACCAGGACCAGGAATAGGAAATATGGACTCAAAGCTAAAAATTCCTGTTCCAGAAATGAGGGACCATAAAGTTCCATGTAAACCAGAATTTAAACTGTGTGGACTGCGTCCTCCTCTGTTGCGGGCTGTGTCCTGGGATAGCTTGGAGCCTGGACAGAAAGAGAAAACCCCTTTAAAAATACCATCTGAGGAAGATAAAAGCTTTCTTGGTAATAAATCCAGCAATCAGTTAAAAGCATTCAAAGACCTTCAAATCCAAGTTCAGCCAGTTCGAATGCAGAAGCTGACAAAGCTCAGAGAGGTAAGTCCTGTCATCAGCTGTTATAAAAAGTCATTTTCATACTCTACTAAACTTTCAACATGTTTAGTATTATTTTTATCACTGCAAGAAACATACAGTGATAAAATGGGAAACAGTTTCAGCATAACCAATACACAATTGTATAATGCTTTTCCTTTGCAACTTTACTAAATTGTAACCTGTAACTAAATTCCATGGAATTACTCTATTTCTTAGTTCTCTTCAGGTATGCATCAAGTGCACTGTGGTACTTCAAGGTGTGCATATACATCTGCTCTTGCATTTTTACATTTGCAAGATCTCAGAGGACAGGAAATGGGTTTGTAATGATGAGTTGATTATTGAACCTTCTCAGAAAATTCTCAAAGTGTTCAGAGCTGTAGAACTGAGCATCTCTGACAGCAAGGGCAGGTAGAGCATGCCCAGACTTACAGTTCCTAATTATAACCTGCTGCAAATTTGTCAGCTTCTAAATGAATAATCTGTTGTTAAATGAATTCCTAAATGGTTAGTAATTAAACCCTAGGAAAAAAAGCAGAAATTTCATGAAATGAAAAACCACCAAAAGAAAGCAATGAACATGTCTCTATTGCTAATAATGACTTCTGAAAGGCAAAAAAAAAAAAAAAAAAAAAGAAGCAGCAGGTACTTTCCTGAACAGCCTAATAAGGATATTTTCCTTAACCCCTAGTAGTTAATATTTTAAAATGAATATAAGGGTGACAGGTGAGGACCTTAAATGCTGCACTTTGATTAATTCATTCCCATTGTATTGTTTGGGAATGGCAGCTTCATTATTCATCTTTTCCTGTTGATATAACACCCACATTCTTAGTGTGCATGTACTGGAAGTTTTGATTATAGGGACCTTTGGGCCATATAATTATGGGAGAAATTCTTCCCTGTGGGGTTTGTGAGGCCCTGGCACAGATTTCCCAGAGAAGCTGTGGCTGCCCCATCCCTGGCAGCGTCCAAGGCCGGGTTGGATGGGGCTTGGAGCAACCTGGGATAGTGAAAGGTGTCTCTGCCCATGGCAGGGGGTTTGCAACCAGGTGGTCTTTAAGGTCCCTTTCAACCCAAGCCATTCTACAATTCTTTAATTCTATCATTTTGAATGACCTAGAAGCTGTTAGGCACAAATAAGAGAATAAAAAAAATTTTGCAACATGATCTATAATTCCATTTAGGCAAGATTTGAGCTCTGTCTCCAGTAGGAATTGTTTACTCATAAACAAAAACAGGTATTTGTGAATTTAAACACGTGAGAATATGAAAGAAAATGAGGAGATTATAAAAGGAGAGAAGTATGACAACAAGCTTTAATCCTTGAGAGTACATTTTTTCCTACCTGTAAGGAATAGAGGTAGAACACTGTGACAATGAAGCATCCCAAGCTCTGGTCCTAATAAAGTCAAAGTGGCAAAGTCTCATATGTTGGATTTTCTGAATTTTTCTGTTATCTGGGATACTTAATTATTACTGTGGCTATATCCAAAACTGCTTTTTTCATTGTCAGTTACTAAAGCTCTCACTTACCAAAACTCTACATATCTACTTGAATAAGGAGCACATTTCACAAATCTTTGTTTGCATGACCAGGAATTTTTCTAAATAATGCCTGTATGAAATTTGAAATATGTAATATTCTAGAGTGTGTGTGAATTTGAGTATCCACATTATATAGCATCTGGCTGTAATGTAATGCAAATATCTCTATTATATTTATTAACTAAAGTAAATATTTTATTTACTGTTCATGTGGTAGGGATATTTAAATTGAGATTTACAGTTCAGTTACTTAGAAATATTATTGTTTCTATTCACAGGAGCATATTTTGATGAGAAATCAAAATTTAGTTGGACTTAAACTTCCTGAACTTAGTGAAGCAGTGGAACAGGAGAAAGGTGCAGTATCATAAAAACTGGAAGGAATGTTTGTTATATACTGATTTTTATAACTGATTATCATGTGGGGGTGAGGAGAAAAAGTCTTAAAATCTTCAACTTCATTTACAATAATAGTTGAAGCAGTCATGGAGGACAGTAAGAGACACCAATAATGGAAAGTATCTACATTTCTTGATGATTTGAACCAAGAAGATACTGTAGGTATTTTTATAACCAAGGGAAAAGATGCACACGTGGAATGGAGTCTGGCTTGTACCTAATATTGTAGGACTGAAGTTTCAGTAACTTTCTGTAAAAACATTTCAGCAGTGATGGATTAAATGGATATAACTTCTGCAAGATATTATGGTCACAAGGGTGAATTTGATCCCTGGGAGTATAAATAAGAGATGAGATGCTTTATTCCTTTTTTTATTATTATTTTAGTATGTGTGTGGCAAGTACTGAAATGGCATTTTCACTTCTGGTCCACATTTCCATGTCAATGTGAATCAGAAAAAGTAAGGCCAGAAAAGAGTCATAAATATGTTTGAAGGATTGGAAAAATATGCCTTAGAATAAGTGGGATTTTTTTAACCTCAGTTTCTTTGGTTTTTAAGGAAAAATAAAGGAAAAGGCTTCTTTAAGGAAAAGGCTTAAAGCTCTACATAAATGAGGAAAAAGAAGTCTGGCACCTAATATTTTCTCCAATCTAACACAAGAAAAAAGATTTGATGCCTGTTGCTGCATCTAAAAAGATTCCAAATAAAGAGCAAAGATATGAACCTGAGGATAATTCAATATGTGGAAGAATTAAATAGCAGTAGTGCTTAGCTAGAATATTTAAAGCAAATATATCAACCTAAAATATTTAAACCAAAATTATATATTTGTTTGGAAGTAGTTAATTCAGAACTTGTTCAATGGGACATTAACTGAAATGAAGATGGTTACTATGAAAGGAGCTGAAACTGATTGTCCAATATTTAATCCAAAGACAATTTAATTTTTTTTTAATACTGTACATTTTGCTGATTCATACATTTGCACTGGGACTAGCTCATGAGCCTTAAAGTTCCTGTTACACTGAGATGGTTGAGATACTGCATTTCATGTTATGTCTGGAAATGGACTCATTTTCAGTGTGAATGAATAAAGATGAAAAAGCCTTCTTGTCCTCTATATTTAGTGATTCTATCTTTGAGTTCTTAGATATGATAACATTATTCCTGTCACTCTGTTAATGTATAATTTCCCAGAAATTATTTAGCAGGCTCTGTTTGAAAGTATAAAATAGTTGCCATTTTACCAGCCTGCTATGTAATTTTGGCAGGTTTGGAAGTCTTGAGGAAAACATTGTGAATAGGATAAGCATTATTTTATCCAGCTTCTCAACATGGATCTCATGAGTATCACAGGCTTTTTTCTAGTCCAGTAAGTTGTCTAAATGGTAGCCAGAACTTTAAGGGTCAACTCCTTGTCCTCAGTGGGGAAAACAAGCAAGGGGTCAAATTCTTAGTTAATTTGTTAGGGAGACCTACTTCCTTACATTGTCATAGAAGCCACCTTTCCAACTGGAGTGGTAACTTTGCTTAAACAATAGGAAATAGTCAGCTAGTTCATTATTACTGTTGTGAATCCAATGCACTGTCTCCATCATGGTTTTTATCAATGACAAGTTGCTGTCACCATCTGGGTAGACACAACTCTGCATCTACACTAGATAAGTGGAATGCATTCATTCTGGAGACACTGTGCTGTCAGGCTGGATTTTATGGGGATACATGTGACTGTTCTTAAGTAAATACTGGGATTTTTTAATATAAAGCAAATGCACAGAACCAAAAGGTAGCTGGAAAGGATCTCCCATTCTGTTCCATCTTTCATGTTAATGCTCTCCAGATTTGCACACTAATTACATGGCAAGTCTAAGAATCCTTCTGTTAAACTTAGGAACAGGAGAACTGTTTAAAGATTCCTTCCCAAGTCTGAGATTCAGACTGGGGAATCTGCCTTTCCTACAGGAGAGTCCTTCATGAAATTCTGATAAGACAGAAGGAGATAAGGGAACTAATATATGTGAAATTAGATAAAATTAAAATTCAGAAGCTAAGTAACATGAATTATATTTTAAAAAGTGTTAGTTATGTCTTGGTCCTTATGGAAGTGACAGAGTCAGATGTAAGTATGACATTTATATCCTGTTTCAATGAACATACAATGCAAACAGGTACATGATGTAATTCATAACAATAAATGGTGTACAAAATCTGTAGTATGGTACATTACAATACACTTCATCTTGGCAGGTGGCATTTAAAGCCTTAGAAAATGACAGTATTCTATTACAAAATCTCAGCTAAAATAGTCCAGAAAAGAATGTGTCACTTTTCAAGTAACAATTTTTTTTAATCTGAAAATGTTTTTAGGCCCTTCACCTCTCCCTTCCCCCACTGAAGAGGAAGAGACAAAGAACAGCTCTGATGTCATGCCCAGCATTCCTGATGTATTGCTGCGAAAACTGCGAGTGCACAAATCACTTCCAGGAAGGTAAAAGCTCATTAGGAGTGGAAATACATCATCCAGGAGAAGGCACACGAATGGTTTCCAGCCAACTTCCCTTCCCTCCAGTCATAGGGAGATCAATTGTTGCATTTTAAAATGTGCAACACAGATTTACTGAAAAATTCCGAGGAATGCACCAGCTTCCAGTAACTGGCCAACTTTTAAAATGAATTTGAGAGTTTTACATAAGATGTCTTAAACCTTAATTGCACGCTACAAGTAGATTTTTATACCGATTTTTCTACTCCTGGCTTCCAGGACTGCTGCTGCAGATATGAACTCATATTGAAAATATTATTTCTCACCCCCCTGAAAATAATCAGGCCAGATGATGCTTTCCAATGGTAGAATCTGGGCATGTAAGAGTTCTGCAGTTTTTCTGCAGTGACAATTTTTGAGGGAAACTGAGTTTATTTTGCAAATGTAGTTGAAGGACTCACTTGTGAATTCACTGATTTGGACGTTTCAAGACATTAAAACAATTCCAAACTTAGCCAAAAATGATTCTTCCATTCAGCCACGTGGTTATGTTTCAAAACCACCAGAGCCTTCACTTATCTGAGCTGTCAATAAGGATTCTCTGTGTAGGTGAAATAAATATTTAACATTTATGGTGAAGGAATTATTATATACATTATTTTATACAAATGAATGCATGAGGTGAAGAACTTCTGAGAGAGCATTGCTTGATTGTAATCAATACTGAAAAGAATTGGGAAGCTCTTGAAACTCAAACATATATTTTGTTGTTCTTTTCAGTTAAGTATTAGAATACCTTTGTTTTTAGAGAAAAAACTCATTAAAAAGTGATTTTTTAAACTTTTATTTCTAGTTCCCCACCACTCACTGAAAAAGAAGTTGAGGTAAGTATGTTATTATTTTAGACATGTTCCATAAAGTGATTATTTTAAGTGTGGTTATTAGAATGAGGTAATGGGGTGATTTTTCCCCAAAATATATTTCTTGTTAAAAAACCCAAAACATATTGAACTCCATCAAAATAACAATGTTGTAAAATATGAGCAATAGAAATTGTAAAACAACAGAGTAGGAATAAGCAAAACATTTGTTTGTGTTGTTCATAATAAAATACGAATTCACTTTGGAAATAGCTTTAATATTCTAAAATAGTAAAAAAATTGAGATTAAATGAGACCAGAAACTCAGCAATTTAAATTACATTTTTAATAGCTAATATGAGCTTTGGGGCATTTTTTAATAATATCCTGCTGTTGGTTTGCATAATTTTTGCTTTCTCAGTTCAAGACAATAATTTTGTTTGCAGGTCTCTCTTTAGCTTGTAGCATTTGTTTCTGGTATTTTTTTAATCACATACCAGTCAAGAAAAAGATCTTTTATTACAATATTGCAATCTACTGGAACTGTTGGTGCCTTGTGCTTTGCAAAATATTAATCCTGAGAAATTAGTAAGCTCTGGTAAAGAAAGAAACAATCTTTAAAAGCAGGGTGCAAGGGAATAAAAATGCTAGCACTTAATCTTTTGCTGGCTTCAGGGGTAGGTGTTTATCCCTTAGGTAAAACAATGCTCATGGTGAGCTCATCCCTGGACTTCCTCTGCACAGACTATCTGTTTAAAAACCTTGGGGACCCTTGGAGGAAGTCCAGCTAGAAAACAGATCCATTGTGATTCTGGTGCTTCTGCTAGGCTGCTTCCTTCATTTTGTCTCTGCCCTACAGAGCTCCCAGAAAAACATCCAGGAAGAGGCAGCAACACATTTATTATTCCTATTTCAGAGGAAATAAATAGAAGTGATTTTTCAAAGAAAACAAATTTAAAAATACTTCCAATTTTCTGTTTCAATACTTATTTAAGCAGCAAAGTTAGTTAAACATATACCTTTTTCATAAGCTGTTATTGAAAATTATATTACTGTGAGACTTATTGGAAAATGCCTTTTTTAATCCAAACAGAATGTATTTGTACAACTCTCCTTGGCCTTTAGAAATGATAGTTATACATTGGAATCTAGAATTCAGCAGGCAGAGAGAGAGAGAAATCTTACTGAAGAGAATGCTGAGAAGGAACTGGAAAACTTTAAAGCAGCCATTACGGTAAGAACACAGTGGGAATCCTTTTCCTCAACTGTAGTGTGCAAGAAAGTGCACACACATTGAAAATGTGTTTGACTGGTAAACTCAGCCCCAAAACTTCATTTTCTGCTGCTCAAACTCCTTGCCATGAGCTGCCTACTACTCAGAGAGGGCATGTTCTGCCAGAGTGGGGCCAGCATTGCTGGAAATGCCTGGGGGATGCTTCCCTGGGTCTAGCAGATTTCAGGAATATTAGCAGTTTGCTGTTCAGTTCTTGACATAAGCCTGTGACACAGCTAAGGGCATTCAGAATTGCAGTTGGAGCACTGATCCATGCTCTCCTGGGCAAGACCTTCTTTAGCAGTAAATTTTAAGTGTCCAGATGTGAAAGATACCAAAATGATTTGAAACCTGAATCCTGAGGTCTGTAACTTGAAAGGCCTCTTAACTGCACATACTAGAAGGCATGCTGTGTGAGAGGAAACAGCAAGGGATACTTGAGGAATAGGTACAATCTCAGGCTCAGGTTTTGAGCATGAGTGCACTTTGATTCCAGCTGTCCCTGGTGTTCCTTTACAGCAGCAGTTTTGAGTCCTTCCTTGCAGCTTTCTCTAGGTTTTCTAACTGGAACGACAAAAAATTGCTAAGATTTGTCAACTGAAGTGCTGTGCATGTCTTTGTGCATAAAGGGAGGGATGGTTAACACCAGGCTGATAAATGAAATAACCTTAGACCCAGCATGCACTATTGCAAGGAGGTGCTGCCGTTCTTATGAGAATAGTGAGGAGAACATACGATTCTCCCATTTACTTTATCAAGAACATCAGGTAAGAAAATATACAATTAAAGAAAGATCGTGATCTTCACATCTTTTCATCTGGAACTCCAAATCTCCATTTTCAAATGATTGTTTCTGTAAAAAAAAAGTTGAGACCATTTTGCTGCTCTTCACTCTATTCCATGAGTGAAGAGCAAGCAGAAACAGCCTATTAAATCTCAGGGTTTTCAGACTGAAATAAGTCTGTTAGATTTGGCATGTATTTCTGTCAAGAATCCCTAATTAGGCACCAAGGTTCATGTTGCCAGCACAGGACAGATGTGATTAGGATTTTCTTCCTTTAAGCAGTTCACATGCTACAGTCTGGCTTTTACAAGATTTTTTACGTGATTTTTAACAAAGTGGAAACTGCCTTCCCTATGAAAGCTTTTGTTCTGGACAATGGAATAAACTAACAAGCAATTAAAAGCAGTGATGGCTTCTGTAAAATCTCTATCATACTAGACCTAGACTTGTTCCAATCTCATTGAGAGGTTATCTTCATTTCTGTAGGACAGGCACATACTTTATGGCTCAGTGACAGTTTTACCAGTCTTTCTGGTTTTTAATCAGTCTTGTAATAATTGACATGTTATTCAGAAACCTAATTTCAAGAAAGCTGATCTACATGAATTTCCAATTATTTTTTTTGAGAAAATAAGGAGGTTACAGTTGTCAAGAAGGAAAAGGAAACTCTAAAATTTTGTGCATGATTTTCTCTAAACATATTTCCTTATCTCTTTTTGGTTCTTGCAGTCAAATTTTGGTTGCAATTTATTATCAAGGTATCATTGCAATTCTTGAGACTATAATGTCTTATTTTCCAAATAAGTGAAGTATCATGGAACTGAAAGAACACATGTGGCCTTCTTAATACTTGTGCCCAGAAAATTAAAATGTCCTTTGTCCCTCAGCAATCATTTTTAAGTGCTAGTTGAAATGAACTTAGTGTTTGTAGAGTTCACAGGTTGTTGTTATAGGACACAAAATAACACGACGCAGATACGCAGCTTTTTTAAGGTAAAAAAAGCGCTTCTAATTTTTTACTCCAACATTTTTAGATTTCCAAAAGTGACAGTGGATTGGAGGGTGATAGTGTTACCTTTCTAATGACACTGGACAAACCAACAGTCCATCAAATTTCTTCTCTTCTATAAAAGAAGGCAAAACACTAAGTTATTTACATAAAGTGTGTGAAAAAGTTTGTCACAAAAATGTAAACATCAGAAGGCTTAGAAAAAATTAAAAGAACAAAACAACAACAAGTAGCAGAGCATGTTTCACTCTAGATTTCAGAAGGGAAATATCACAAATGTGAGCCCTCTCTAGCTCCTCAAACTGTGCTCCTGCAGCTTGCAGCGGAGCACCAGCGCAGCAGCACTCGGGGCTGGGTGTGGTGGCAGTGCTGGCTCCCCTCTGGGGCTGATCTCTCCATGTGGAGTTCTGCCTGGACATTTCTACTCCATTCTGAGGCTCTGGCCACTCCATTTGAACTAAAAGCATGCTGATAAAGCTGCTGTGGTTCTGTTTCAGTCTTCAGCTCACCTGTGGCAGCACTATGAGCACAGGGAAGCCTACCAGAAGCTCCTGGAGGACATCGCAGTGCTGCGGCGTTTGGCTGCCAGGCTCTCGAGCCGCGCCGAGATGGTCGGAGCCGTTCGCCAGGTGAGGGCATCATGGTGTTTACCTGGATCCTGGATGCACAGGTGCACTCTTTGCCAGCCTGGGCTAGAGGTTGTGTTCACCCTCTGAGTTTTATTTGACCTTTTGACAGATTAAAGACGTCTGTTGTAGTGTCAGCTAACACACCGCTGCATCCTGGAAATAGAATTCCAGCAGTAGGAGATTGCCCATTAAGCTATTTAACATCTGTACAACAGGAGCATATATTTTATTCAGAACTACAGCTGCATCACAAGAAACTAATTTAAAATCAGTGCAGCACAAATAAGAAAACTTTTCTGGGTCAAAAAACTCATCTAATTCAGTCACCTGCCTTTGGCAATAGCTCAGTCAATTACAAAGAGTATGAGAACAGAGTGAGTATAAATAAGAACACATCAATACCCTCCCAGATTTAAGAATGTTCCCTCTGCCCTCTAAAGTAACCAGATTGATGCAGTGACTAAGACCTTTGAGGTTTTGAAAACAAATGTGGTATACCACATAAGTGATCAGATAGGCAAACAGGCAGGGTGTCTGAATATATGACAAAATAAATTATTATATTCTGTGGAATGCATGTGAATTGGCATTTTCTTCTAACTATCTTAGGAATTTTCAGTCATGGAAGCACCAATATTTCCTTAAGAACAACAGCTCCAGATTTAGCCCTGACATGGAGCATACATATAGAGGCAAATGATTTGTTGGAGATGTGTAGAGGTTACCTGGATATTTCCTTCTTTTCTTCCTTAGGAGAAGCGTATGTCAAAGGCAACAGAAGTAATGATGCAGTATGTGGAAAATCTGAAAAGGACATATGAAAAGGATCATGCTGAACTAATGGAGTTCAAGAAACTTGCCAATCAGAATTCTAGCAGAACCTATGGTGCATCTGGTAAAGAAAAATAAAAATTTAAGGGTTTGTCTTGCCTCTAATTCAGAGAGATGTTGATGCTATTAATGATTTAAAGTAAAGTGTTGTGAAACCTGTTCATGAAGTTCTGATCTACAGGAGCAGATTTTTAAAAGTTACAGAAATAAGATGTTTCATGTGAGCCATACTTAATGCTATAGTACAGTAATTTGAAGTCACTGTCACTTACCAAATTCTGATGAGATCCAATCATATTTTCTTGTGGCCTCTTGCAAATCCATGTAGTCTGCACAATTTTAGTGCAACTGCCTTTTAGGTCCAGATGAAGGCAAAATTTCATTATTAAAACCACTTTTTTTCCTTTTGCAACCTCTTCTTTGCTGGAAACTGAAATATGAGGATTTTCCTTTGCCAGAACTTGTATATGGAGGCCAATAGTGGGATTTTTGCCTGATTCATTGAAAATAGTAGTGATTTGGTTATTTGCAATCATTTCAAATTTCTTGTGCAGGTGTAATTGAGAGGACAACTGTATGACAATAAATACATGGTCACTTACAGACCCTGTGTAAATATACTGTATCTGAGTTTGAAATATAAGCAAGGATTCTATTAATATTATTTAGAGATACTCACATAGCCTAAGACTGTTCTTTATCTTTGTTTCTGTGCAGAAGATGGGGTTCCTCGTTCATCTAGATCCATGTCTCTCACTGTTGGAAAGGTATTTCTGCAATATAAAGAAAACTCACATTTTATGTAGTGAAATTTCTTTGTCTGTATACTCAGTTCTTTGTCTATACTCAGTTCTTTAGGCTGTGCTCAAGCAGTGCTGGTAAATTCTCAATATTGTTTATGCAATTTATTGCACGTGCTTTGCAGTTTTGGATACATGACTTAGTATGGCTTTGTGCAATAGTGGTAGTCCCTGATGTGAAACTCTAGTGTCTAATTTCTGCAATAGAGATCAAGTCTATCACAAAACTTGCTAAAACAACCAGTAATTTGAGAGGCATGAGTCCCAGTATGACCATTATGAAATTTGGTGATCAGGTGCATTATACTCAGTCTACTGTTTATTTTCATATTTTTATTTGATTGGATTGTAGTTCTCTAGGTTTAGCTTATTCCTGCCACCTCTGAGTGTTGGGTATAAAGAATTACAGCACAGAGCATGCAGAGGGCAAGATGGGATTTCAGAATCAGAGCCCCACAGGTTGAAGCAGAGGTCTCAGAAAAAGACTATATTTAACAGGGACAAGTCCAAATAACGGAGAGGAGGAGAAAAAGAACCCAAACACTAGAATGGACTCCCCAGTGTAGTTTTTCAGGAGCACATTAAATAAAACTGTCATTAATTAATAGGTATGGTTGGTTTTGTCCAGAACCAGAATCATGGAGTGACTGCTAAGTATTCACTAAAGCTGTATTCACTCCTTTCCTGTAAAGTTGTCCAGAGCAAAATCTTAGAAGTGTTTGGATATGCACTAAAACAAAGCTGTTGGATGCTATAAGTGTTTTGATATTTTTACTTAGTTGGAAGCATAGATTTTATAGGATGAAGCGTTTGGCTACATACCAAATGACAGCAAAAGTTTTCATAATCTGTACTTGAGCTAGAATATATTGTTACAGTTAGCATGTGTTTATCATGAGAAAGAATTTTTATGGTCTTTGGGAAATATAAGCAGTGTTGCATGATGCTATCTAACAATTCAGGGGTGGGGGAGAAGGGGCTGCTCTTTTGTGGAAGGAATGGATGGTTTTGTTCCAGTAAATTATAATTAACATGTTTACATGTAATTAATATATCATAGTGGGTACACTATATCATAATAGGGACATAGCAAGATAAGAGTTTCATGTGTGACTTCATTATTTCCAGTCATTGTGACACTGGCACTTCCATTATGCATCTGTTTTCATCAAAGATAAAGGCCTATGATAAGAGCTGACAACATAAACTCAGAACATTTCTGCTGTGTGATTTACACTGCTGGGCTTTCAGCATGGAGGGAAAAGAGCAGCATCTCTGTGCCACACCTCATTTCACACTGAGCACTTGCCATACATACCAGGCAGTACAAGATGAATTTCTGGGAAAAACCATGACCTTTTATTTTACTTTTGCTCCCAACTCTCCTTTTCCCAAAGGGGACACTGACCTACATCTTTGCCACTCAAATTAAACCACAGAATTGTTCTTCATTCTGTCTTGTTGTATGGTAGAAAAAATACTTGTTGTTTCTCCCAGAATATGCCTCGAAGGAGAGTCAGTGTTGCAGTTGTTCCTAAATTCAACTCCTTGAACATTCCTGGTCAGTCACCAACAGCTTCACCTATACCTTCAATGCCATCCCTGGTAAGTAAAACCCACATTTTAAAGTTACCAGTTTTTGTCCAAACCACTTTTGCACAAGGGCAAGCCACAGTTACTGTAAAATGAAAGCTGTTTCATTGATTTAACTTGTTTTGACTCCATCCTGAAGGGGATGGACAGAGGTAATTCCTGTTGTGTAAGGGAATATTGCAATCTACCTCCATGAATGATCCCTTTGGGAAGAGCTGGATAGGGCAGGCTGCTGATTCACAGGCACTGGACTTTGGTGAGGCAGTTTGCCTTTTAATCTGAAGTAACACACAGGAAAGAAATAATGAAAATAGCTGTACACTGTAGAAGAGAAATTTCAACCAGAAACCACAGAACACAGCTGGACTGCTGTTCTTCATTGCCAAAAGTCCACTGAACAGAAATAAATGTAATTAATGTACAGAAATGTACGTGGTAGCAGTTTAGAGGTTCTGTGATGATCTGGGATCAGTGAAGCCATCAGCCTCTATATTGAATTTTTTTTTTGTTTAATAAATTAAATGAAACTCTAATCTGAACATAATAAATCTATACAAATGCTTTGGAGAAAAACTGCAAGACATACTGTTCAGAGATGAGCTAAGATGGGACATAACATTAAAGTCATGGAGTTTTCTGTTAAAAATACAGGATTATTTAAATGAGGGTTTTCTGAGAAGCTAAATCTATTCATCTATTTTACTTGTAAGAAAAGCATCTGTTTGTCCAATTTATTCATTATGTACTCAGAGTCAATTGCTTCAGGAACCAGGTGTGTTTGTTTGCTATGGTTTATTATTAATTATTTTAGTTTAAAATTTCCTATTGAAAACTCAGCTAATAAATGCATGTTCTTAGGATAATAGGAGAGGAGAAAGAGAATAATTTTACTGTTCAATGATCAATATATGAAGGAGAACATTTTCTGGGGAAAAATAAACAGGGTAGAAGGAAATGCCAGAGAAAATTCTTAGTGTGCAAGTCCATTGTTTACTCTGGTTAATGGGAGCAATGTGGAAGCACCACATTAAAGATACTTTGCTCATGAATATGGGAAGGAAACCTAAGCAGCACACTGCCTTTGTCATTTTATTGAACACTCATTTGAAATTAATTAATGAATTTTAATTGGTATTTAATTATTTAGTCATGAATGCTAACTAATTAATGAATGGAACATTTATTGCTGTGTTTTACTTACAGTCTGAATCACCCAGTAATGGAAGGAGCAGCCTAACATCTACTCCTGCTCTGCCAGCACTTCTGGAAAAGTGAGTTTTGTCTAGGTCATCTCACTATCTATTAAATGGTAATACTAAATGATAATTTAAAGAATCATATTTTGAAATACTGTGATATTCCTACTACTCATTAGAAGGCTTAAAACATGCAAATTAAAAGCTTTCAACGTGTACATCACTAC
>VYZP01004717.1:12571-25860 GCA_013400635.1 Hypocryptadius cinnamomeus | reverse complement strand
AGCCAGGAGCGGGAAACGCAGCGCAGGCTCCTGATGACAAAGCCAGGTTGGGTTAGAAGCAGCTTTTTTTGGGAAAAGAGGAGCCGGAGGTTATTTTGGGATGCGTCGGGAAGCAGCCGATGTCACCTTTCCCAAATTGAGCGTCTCGTAGGGATCAGGAAATCCAGTGAATTCCCGGGGGCTGCCGTACAGGTTGATGTAGCAGGGCCCGAAGGTCGGCAGGAATCCCAGCCCATCATCCACTGAGAATGGCAGGGAAAAGAGGGATTAGGGATTCCTGGAGGCACCTTGGGAATGTGTCACACTCGCTGTAGGATCACAGGGATCACACAGCTGGAGGCCACCAAAATCCTGGAATTTCCACCCATTTTGACTCCCATGACCTCACCTTGGAGGAGGAGAACGATATGGAGGACATGGCACTGAATCCTGGGAATTCCCAATCCCAGGAAAAGTCCCCATGGAAAAGGGCAAGGTCAGAGAGGGGTCAGACAAGAGTAAGAGCGACAGGAGAGAGGAAAGTGCCTCAGGATGTGCCAAGGGAGGTTTAGGTTGGATTTTCAGGAAAATTCCTTCCTGGAAAGGGCTGTCCGCATCCCTGGAGGGATTGAACATCCCTGCGGATGTGGCACTTGGGGATATGGATACAGGGTGGCCTTGGGAGCCAATGGATCAGAGGGAATTTCCAATCCTGTGATTCCATGAGGAGAAACACCTGTTTTTATGGAATTTTGAGTGAGAATCCTGCCCTGAGCTCCGTGCGCCCAGCTGGCTCCACATTCCCAACATGACAGCATCCCGGGAATCCCCAAAGGGCCAAACTGGAGCCATTCCCTTTTCCCAAGGCACCCAACTCATCCCAGCTGATCCTCCCCCAGTCCAGAGAGCGTAACCAGTAAAACCAGTCGTGGGAGGTGCTGGAAAACTGGGATGTTACTGGGAACGTACGGTCCGAGTGTTTCAGAGGCTTCACAGGAGCAGGAAACTCATCTGAGGCACAAAGAGAGGGAGAGAGGTTGGGAAAGGTTGGAAGAGGAGCACGGAAAAGGGATGGAGATGGGAATGAGGGGTGAGATTCCCACAGGTTTTAGTGCGGAGAGACAGAGAGAGAAAGGGAGAGGTTTTTCATGGAATCATGGAATTGTGGAATCAAGGAATTACGGAATTCTAGAATGGTTGGGGTGGGAAGGGACCTTAAAGCCCATCCAGGTGCATCCAGGGACACTTCCCACGATCTCAGGTCATTTCGAGCCTTGTCCAGCCTGGCCTCGGACAATTCCAGAGGCTGTGGGATTGGGGTGGAGCAGGATTGGAGCATCCCTGAGTTGCATTCCCAGGCATTTCCTTGGGATCAAGCAGATGCCAGCGGTGGGAAGGGAGATGCCAGTCCTGAATCTCACCACTCCCATGCCCCCTCCCAGCCTCTCTCTCTCTCTCTCTCTCTCCAGCCCATCCCAGGATCTGTGTTAGGATTGGGAAGAGGGGACTGGACAGTGCCAGAGGTGGGACACGGGTGGAGCCTCTGGATCGTGTCATGATACGTGGAATCATGGAATGGCTTGGAAGGACCTTAAAGCTCATCCCGTTCCATGGGCAGGGACACATCCCACTATCCCAGCGTGCTCCAAGCTTTTTCCAACGTGGCCATCTCATGTCCCTACAGCTCATGGGGAGGTCACAAAGCCAAATGCAGAATTCCCACTGGGATCGTAAATTCCATGGAAGCGCTGGCAGCAGGAAAAGCTCATGCAGGTGGAAGCTCCAAGCCCTCAGCAAGTTCAAAGCCGTGTCCCAAATTCCCGCCCTCCCACCTGACACTGGTGACAGTGACATCCAGCTGAGCCCTGCCACGCCTGGGGGTCCTTACCCTCAGAAAATTCCCGGTATTTGGAACAGCATGGGCTGGATGGGAATTCCCACCCTGTGACAGCCCCCAAACGTCACCTCAGTGGGCTGGACACCTCAGAGGGGACATGGATGCCAGCAGCAGTGCCACCACCACCATGTGTCACCAACCTCCAGCCACACCACGGATCTGCAGCCTCCATCCCCCATTCCCAAGACTCCACCAAATCCTAAATCCAGAGGAGTTGGATCCATCCAGAAATGGGGCAGAGCTTGGAGCAACCCCAGGACCCCATCCCGTGTCCCCAGGCAGGGACAGTGACAGCTGTGACATTCCCAAAGCCACCACCAACCTCCAGCCACGCCATGGACCTGCAACTTCCCCCATTCCCAAGAATCCACCAAATCCTAAATCCAGAGGGGTTGGACCCAATCTGGAAATGGGGCACAGCTCAAAGTGACAACAGGACCCCATCCTGTGTCTCCAGGCAGGGACAGTGACAGCTGTGACATCCCCAAAGCCATCACCAACCTCCAGCCATGCCATGCAGATCCTCCAAGGCCATGCATCCCAAATCCCAGCCTGCTTCCCGCCCTTACCCTCCAGCTCCCCGCCAGGGGCCGAAATCTTGGACATTCCGAGGAAAGCGGTGCCGATTACGTCATTGTGTGTCAGACGGTCCCTGTGAGGTGACATTGTCACTTTGGGGACCACAGCAGGGGGGATGTCCCCATGCCCATCCTGCCACTCCTGGCACTGGGAATGCCCTTCCCGCTCACCAGTCGGTCACACGGATCCTCATCCGCTCGCACATGGAAGGGAACTGGGAAAAGGGATACGGGAAGAGGGTGAGTGGCGCTGGGGACACCAGGAGGGGACCTTGGGGACACCAGTGCTCACCATGGCCGGCAGCGTCAGGCACTGGTTCCACTGGGGGTTGGCGTTTTTCTCCAGGATCCGGGAGTAGAGCTGGAAGGTAGGGATGGGAAGAGGGAAAAGTTGGTGTCATCCCAGGAAAGCGGCTGTTGGCCCAGTTCACGGAGCTGGGAAGCCTCAGCTTCCCTAAAATCTGGCCTCAGATTCCCCAAAATCCAGCCTTAGATTCCCAAAAGTTGAGGTTCACATTCCCTCAAATCCAACTTTAGATCCCTGAAATTCAGCCTCAGATTCCCCAAAATCCAGTCTCAGCCTCCTTAAAATCCAGCCTCAGATTCCCTAAAGTCTGGCCCCAAATTCCCTGAAATCCACACTCAGGCTCCTCAAATTCCAGCCTTAGATTCCCTAAAATTCTGCCTCAGATTCCCTGAAGTTAAGACTCAGATCCCCCCAAATCCGGCCTCAGGTTCCACAAAATCCAGCCTCAGATTCCCTGAAATCCATCCCCCATTCCATGGGATTCCTAAACCTCCTGGTGCAGGAGGCAGAGGATGTTTCGGATTTCCCAGGGATCTTCCCACCTTGGGACCAGCAGGATCACATTTGCCCCATTTCAGGAGCAAATTTCCCCATTCCAAGACCAAACTCCCACATTCCAGGACCGAATTCCCTAATCCAAGACCAAATTCCTCCAAATTCAAAGACCGAATTTCCTCATTCCAGGACCTGTCTTGGGGATCCACAGGGAATGTCCCACTGCCATTCCAGCTCCAAGGACATCCTGCTAAAATCCCAATCCCAAAGATGTGGAAGGAACTGTCCCACTGCCATTCCAGCCTCAAAGATATCCCACTGAAATTCCAATCCCAGAGACCCAGGAGGGAACATTCCACCAAAATCCCAATATCAAGACATTCTGCTGCCTCCCCAATCCCAAAGACCTGGGTGGGAATGTTCCACTGCCATCCCAACCCTAAGGACCATGAGAGGTCATCCTGCTGCCATTCCCAATCCTAGGATCATCCCGCTGTTATCCCAGCCCCAGGAACACCCCACTGCCATCCCAGTCCCGGGTTCCTCCCACTGCCATTCCTGGGATCCCGGAGCATCCTGCTCCACTGACCGTTTTCCCGGCAAAGCTGACTTCCACGAAGGGATCCACCAGGTTCTTCTTGTTGCTCTCGAAGCCAAAGATCTGCCGGACGTTGTCCATGACGGCGTCATCCACTGGGAAAAGAGGGAGATGCCAAAATCCATGGAATTCCACAGCATCCAGAGGGTCCCAGCTGTCCCACCAGCAGGATGAGCATTCCCATGGAGGAGGCGCTCTCCAGACGGGAAAAGCAGGGGAATAAAACCAGTTTGGACCAGTAAGAAACTCCTCTCCCATGAAACTGCCTGATATCCTTGGATTACAATATGGATCATTCCCTTCTCCGGGCTCTAATTCCTGCCCAGAATGTCGCGATTCCAAGGGATCCCAGGGAAAAACCTACTCTGGGGCAAATCCTCAGCTTTGAAGATCTTGAGGCAGAACTGGGCCCCCCTGAGAGTGACCCCGGTGGGGCGCAGCAGATTGGCCTCGATGTCCTCCTTGTCCTCGGCCACCTCCTTCTTCTCCAGCTGTAGGAAGAGGACAACGGGAAAAGTCACTCCGGATTTGGGAACGAGGAGGAAAATCCCGAAAGGGAGAGGCTGGGTGGATTTGCCATCGCTGGGAGTGTCCAAGGTGAGGTTGGATGGGTTTGGAGCAACTTGAGATAGTGGGAGGTGTCTCTGCCCCTGGATGGGGTGGGATTTAAGGTCTCCTCCAAACCAAACCATTCCAGGATTCTGGAGCCACTCTGCTCTGGGACAGCTGGGAATGTTCCCCTGGAAAAGGGAAAAACCCAGGGAAAAATCCAGAGTCCCTAAAGGGGCTCCAGGAAGGTTGGAGAGGGACTGGGGACAAGGCCTGCAGGGACAGGACCCAGGGAATGGCTTCCAGTAGCAAAGGGGAGATTGGGCTGGGATCTTGGCAAGGAATTGCTGGCTGGGAGGGTGGGGAGGGGCTGGGCTGGAATTCCCAGATTTGCTGGGGCTGCCCCTGGATCCCTGGCAGTGCCCAAGGCCAGGTTGGACATTGGGGATTGGAGCACCCTGGGACAGTGGGAGGTGCCTCTAAGCTGGAAAGGGATGGGATTTAACATCTCCCCCAACCCAACCCATTCCAGGATTCCATGAGAAAATGCAGCACTTTTCCCCCAAAACAGAGGAAAAGCCAAGCTGTGGCTTCGCTGGGAATGGCCGTGGTGGTTGGTGGCTCTTGGCCGGAATATCCCAGAGCTGGAATGTCCCCCCATTCCCAGTAGGAATACTCACAGGAGCTTCGTCTCCAGGCCCCAGCACACAGGCGCTGACCTTCAGGTAGCCCTTGGCTCCTGCGGAAAAATCCTCCGGATCCGAGAGGAGCAGCCACTTCCTGCGGAAAGCATGTTCTGCGGGAAAACATGGAAAACTGGGAATTACTCCTTGGATGTGCATGGAGGTCAGGGATGCTCCTGGGTGGGGTTTAAATTAAAATAATGGAATGGGATAAGGGAATATTTCAGTTCTTTCCCAGGAAGGGACCAGGGAAGAGGGAGGGGTCTTTGGAACAGAATTCCCAGAGAAGCTGTGGATGCTCCATCCCTAGAAGTGTCCAAGGCCAGGTTGGATGGACTTGGATCCACCTGGGATGGTGGAATTTTTTCCCTGGATGGAACCAGATGATCCTTAAGGCCCCTTCCCACCCAAACCATTCCAGGATTTCACGGTCATGGACTTGTGTTCCTCTATGGAAGAGCTGGGATGTGTGGGCGCATTTCCCAAAAACACCCCAAAGGAGTTTCCCAAGGCTCACTTGGCTCGGAGT
Source organism: Hypocryptadius cinnamomeus (assembly GCA_013400635.1). Taxonomy (NCBI): domain Eukaryota; kingdom Metazoa; phylum Chordata; class Aves; order Passeriformes; family Zosteropidae; genus Hypocryptadius; species Hypocryptadius cinnamomeus. The sequence goes on along the minus strand of VYZP01004717.1, from coordinate 20,245 downwards.
AAACAGTCTCCACATCCATCTGTGGGATTAAAGGAAAAAGAGATTCCAGAGTTCATTCAGATCAGGAAATGCCAGGAAAAGGGGATGGGATCTTACCCGGAATTCCCCGATCACCGAATCCGTGCGGAACGATCGAGAATCCACGACCTGAAAATGAGGAAAAATGCGCTATCCAACCCAAATCCTGCTGGGATGGGGGATCGTGGGGAACAGGGGGGGTTTCCCTGGGAAGGGAAGAATTCCAGGTTTTCCCAACACTCACTGTGAGGAAAATGGGAGCATCAAACAGCTCCGATGGGGACTCGAAGACATTGAAGAAAAAAGTCTGTGGAAAACCGGGATGAGGATGAGGCATTATCCCAGTTTTTCCCCTGGAGTGCGTTCCCACATCCCAGCCTCTCCCAGGAATCGTTGGAGTGGGAATTCCCGCTGACCTCATCAAAGAAGGGGCTGTTCCCTTTCCGGATCCGCGTTCTCCGGGTTTGTCCGGCCACCGTCACCTTTACCACCGGCCGGATCTGGATCCCGGGAAGCTGCCGGGCCTCAATGACCCTCACGCGGATCTGGGATGGAGGACAGCGAATCAGCTGGATGGGAATCACCGGGATCATCCCATGGGATGGAGGACAGGGAATCACCAGGATCATTCTACGGGATGGAGTACAAGGAATCACTGGGACAACCTGCAGGATTTTATGGGAACAGCTCATCCCACCTGGAAATCCTGTGGTTTGTTGGATAAAGGTTTTTTGGGAGAGCTCCTCCTCCTCCTCTTCACTCCCTGGATGTGATTCCCAGGTGGTTTCCTTGGGAATGAGGGTGGCTCCGAGCCTGGTGCTCCCGAGGATGCCGAGGGCTCCGTGTCCCCCGCAGCCTCTGGATCTTCCGTGTCCTCCTCTCCAGCCGTCTCTGCCCGGCAGGAGAAGGGAAATGTGGGATTTGGGAATGGGTTTGGATTCCAAAAACCGGGATGGGAAGGGGTTGTGGTTACCGGTGACCGTGTCCAGCTCAGCTGCAGCCGGGGCCGGCTCCGGAGGGGCTGGAGGTGGGAAAAGCGGGATAGCGCCTGGAGGGGGGATGTAGGACACCTGCAGGAACAAGGAAGCCTGGAAAACAGGGAATGAGTGTCAGAGAGGGTGGGATGGGAGAACTGGGATCAAACTGGGAGGGACAGGCTCAGACTGGTCCCAGACTGGGAAGGACGGGACTCAAATTGGGATCAAACTGGGAGGGATCTGGCTCAGACTGGGATTAAATTGGGAGGGAAAGGAATCAGACTGGTCTCAAACTGGGAGCTGCCACTGGGAGGGACATTGCTCAGACTGGTCCCAAATTGGGAGCCCCAACTGGTCCCAAACTGGGAGGATTCCTGGCCATGCCATGGCTTCTACTGGTCCCAAATTGAGAGCCCCAACTGGTCCCAAACTGGGAGGATTCCTGGCCATGCCATGGCTTCTACTGGTCCCAAACTGGGAGCCCCAACTGGTCTCAAACTGGGAGCCCCCCTGGTCATGCTATGGCTTGTACTGGTCCCAAACTGGGAACCCCAATTGGTCCCAAACTGGGAGCCCCCCTGGCCATGCCATGATTTGTACTGGTCCCAAACTGGGAGCCCCAACTGGTCCCAAAATGAGAGCCTAAACTGGCCATGCCATGGCTCATACTGGTCCCAAACTGGGAGCCCCAACTGGTCTCAAACTGGGAGTCCCAACTGGTCCCAAACTGGGAGCCCCAGCTGGTCCCAAACTGGGAGCCCCAGCTGGCCATGCCATGGCTCATACTGGTCCCAAACTGGGAGCCCCAGCTGGTCCCAAACTGGGAGCCGGGCACTCACCCCGGTGCTCTCCTTGCGCGAGTCCAGCAGGGGGAGGTTGAACGAGGCCGCCAGGCTGGGAGTGCCCAGAACATCCCGGAGCGGCACCCGGGATTCTCCCAAAAATCTGTGGGAAACAAGGAGAGGGCTCAGGGCTGCTCCAAGGGCACCCAAACCATTCCAGAGCCAGGGATGGGAGTCCAGAAGAGGCCATGGAGATGGAGCCAGGCTGGGAGAGCTGGGAACGTTAACCTGGAAAAGGGAAAAATCCAGGGAATCCTCAGAGTCCCTAAAGGGGCTCCAGGAGAGCTGCAGAGGGACTGGGGACAAGGCCTGCAGGGACAGGACACAGGGAATGGCTTCCAGTGGGAAAGGGGAGATTGAGCTGGGATGTTGGCGAGGAATTCCTGGCTGGGAGGGTGGGGAGGGGCTGGGCTGGAATTCCTAGATTTGCTGTGGCTGCCCCTGGATCCCTGGCAGTGTCCAAGGCCAGGTGGGGATGGGGCTTGGAGCAGCCTGGGAGGTGTCAGCTGGAATCTTCCTGCTTCGGGATCCAGGACCCTCCTCCCATTTTCCCGTGGCTATTTATGGGCACCCAGGAGTTGGAGCAGCCCCAAATTCCAGCCCCCTTGGATTTCAGCCCAGCAGCAATTCCAGCCTCAGCTCCAGCTCTGGAATCAGGATCCTTCCCACCCCGATCCGCATTCCCAACCTCTTACCCCTAAAAATAAATCCCTTCCTCTATTTTTTCCCTTTTGTAAGCAGGTCTCCCACCCCTCAGAGCCGGGAAAGGCCAGGAATCACCAGAATCCCCTCGTTCCTCACCCAGCAGGAGCCCCCGATCCATGGGGAACCCCTGGAATGGGGGAGCACCGGGATCAGCCGGAGGAAGGAAACTGGAGGCTCCGCTGCCGCCGCCTTTCCCAGCACTGCCGGCGCCTTGGGAATGATCTTGGCAGCGCTTCCCAAATCTCGGCCAAGTGTTCGAAGTGCCCGTCCCCAACAACCACCCCCTGTGTATTCCCAACCTTCCAACGCCGGAATTTCCCCCGGATTCCAAGCGAAGCAGCCCAAAAATGCAGCTCCAGCCTCCCACGGCCATCCCACAGCAAGAATACACAGAGTCTGGGAAGAGCCGGATGAATCCCAGGAATGGGAAAAGGGAGAAGGGGCCCTGTCCTTCTCCGGAATTTTTCCCACCTGTTTCTTCCCATGGTTTCATGGTCCTTGACCACCACGGTGAGCTCGGCATCAGGATCCAGAGGGATTCCCTTCAGGTCCCACTCGAATCCCTGGAAAAAAGAGGAGGGAGAGGCCAGGATCAGCATCTGGAAGTGGAGAACCCAAATCCCAAACCCCCTCGGAATCACAGCATTCCCAAAACCAAATTTCCCAGCATTTTCCACTGGGAAAAGTTGCCTTGGGAAAAAGTTTTCCTTGGCCATGGATTACTGGGAAAGAGCAAATCCTGGGAGCTGCTCCAGTCCCAAGTCTGTGCCTGTTTTCCCACCAAATTCCCTTTTTTTTTTTTTAATTTTCACCCATGGGAGCACAAGGACAGTGATGGAAGGGAAAAGGTGCTGGAAAAATTCCCATTCCATGAAATTCCTTGAAACATTCATGCCAAGTCTGGATAAGACCTTGATGGAAGCAGAAGAGATTGGAATTCTGTCTGGAATTCTGGAACAGAAAAGGAATGATCCCAAACTTTCCAAGGGGCAGAAGCCCCAGGGAATCACCTGGACTCAGGGCCATTTTCTGCGAACAGGGATAAATCCAGGGACTGGGAATTCTCACCTCATTCCAGACAGGATTCACATTGTTCTTTATGACCTTTGTCCTCTTCTTGACACCTGGAAGGAGAAAAACCAGGATTGGGATCTTCCCAGGGATCAGGAGCTTCCCAGGGATTGGGATCTCCCCAAAGATCAGTAGCTTCCCAAGGATCAGGATCCCAGGATTAAACTCTGATCTCAGCTGGGGTTGAGCTTCCAGAAATTCCCACAATCCCCAGGATCAGGATCCAGCCCCATTCCCTCTTCCCAGGGCTGGGAATGCAGAGATTTGATCCAGGGTCCCACTTGGATCCCCATTTTCCAGGCTGGAAAATGCACTGGAAAATCCCATGGAACCCCCTCCTTGCTGTGCCTCAGTTTCCCCAGGAGCATCCAAAGGTTTCCAAGGACTGGGAATTCAGGGTGGGAAGAGCCACAGGAGATCCCAAACATTCCATTCCCCCCATTCCCAATCTCGGGACTGTGCCTCAGTTTCCCCAGGATTCCCCAAAAGCCGCGGGTGGGAATCCCGGGATTCCCCCAAATCCAACATTCCCAATCCTGGGAATGCACCCACCTCCTTCCCAAAGCCACGCCCCCCTCATCCCTCCTGGAATGTCGCCGCATCCCAAGGGAGGGACCCCCGCGGGAAGAGGAAAAGGAAAAGGCCAAACAATGGACGTGACTCAAATCCCGGGAGACTCTGGGATATTCCAAATATTCCCGGTTTTCCGCTCTTTTCGCACCGTTCAGTGACTCCTTCCTTATTTGGGATTGGGGAAGAACCGAACTTCCCGGCTCTGGGAATATGGAAAACTCATCCCGCTGTTTGTCCTCATCCAGAGATTCATTCCCATCTCGTTCCTGATTTTTCCCGGGATTCAGAGCCCTGGAATTGCCCTGGATCGGGATTTGGTTGAAGATGGAGCTCCCGGGATTCTCCAGAGGGATCCCGGTGGGAATGGGATCAGCAGCACTCCCATTCCAAATCGAAAACCTGGACCGGGAGCTGCTTGTCCTTTTCCCTAATTTTTGTTTAAAATGGGATTTCTTCCCATTTTTTCGAACTCCGGGAAAATGCCAGGGCAGCGCCATCCTCCAGGGGGGATTTTGGGAGTGCAAACTCCTCCATTTTCCCAGGAAATCCATCCCTCGGGAATGGGATAACCCCTGCTCTGTGTGGGATTATTCACATCCATCCCAGTGCAGAATTCAAGGATTTAAAGGGATGGAATTCCCAGGGATATTCCAGAGTGGGTTTAAAAACTTTGGGATCAAGGGGATAAAAGATGCAAAGGGAAGGATTTTCCAAGGATTTAGGAGCTTCCCAGATCCCAGATTTTCCTGGGGGCTGTTTCCAAAGCAGCTAAAAACATTCCAAACTCTCCCTTGCTTCCCCAAAAAAAGAAAAAAAAAACCAAAAACCTCGGGATTCCCTCACCTCGGAATGTCAGGCTGGCCACGGGATCGCTTTGTTTATCCCGCTTTTCCAGGCTGGGAAGTTGGGAAGCCCTTTGGAGCAGGCAGCGGAGCATGGCCGGGATCGGGAAAGCCGGGGTCGGGAAAGCCGGGGTCAGGATCCGCTCCCTTATCCCATTCCCACCCCCTTTTCCCGGTCCGGCCCTTCCCGGCACGGGAACGCCCCTGGAGGGGCTGGGAAAAAACCGGGATCGTGGGAAGGAGAGCTGGGATTGGGGGGAGATGGGGAGGGCGGGAGTTGGGAATAAATCCCTGGGATTCAGAGATGCTCCAAAGCCTAAGGATGACCCAGCACAGGAATCTGGGAATGCTGCAATTCCCGGGGATGGGGAATCAATCACCGGATCCCAGGAATTCGAGGTGGGAAATTAAATCCTTGGGAGCCAGGAATGCTGGGAACATCCAGGATGGCAAAACCTCGGGATTTGGGAATGCTGGGAATCCCAGGGACACCCAAACGTGGGGATTTGAGAATGCTGGGAACCCCAGGGATGGGGAATAAAATCCTGGGATTTGGGGATCCTGCAATTCCCAGGAACGGGGCATTTAATCACTGGAAATTCAGGAATTCCAGAAACCCCAGGGATAACCTGGCACTGGGATTCGGGAATGCTGGCAACTCCAGGGATGGGGAATAAATCCCTGGAATCCAGGAATGGGGAATCAATCACCAGATCCGGGGAGTCTGAGGTGGGAAATGAAATCCTCTGGAGCCAGGAATGCTGGGAATATCAGGAATGGCAAAACACCAGGATTTGGGATGGATGGGAGTGCCAGGGATCGGGAATAAATCCCTGGATTTTGGGGATCCCACAGTTCCCAGGGATGGGAAATCAAAACATCGGGATCCAGGAATTCTGGAAACCCCAGGGATAACCTGGCACTGGGATTTGGGAGTGCTGGGAACCCCAAAAATGGGGAATGAATCCCTGGGATTCAGGGATGCCCCAAGGCCTGGGGATGACCCAGCACCAGGAATTGGGAATGCTGCAATTCCCAGGGATGGGGAATGATATCCTTGGATCCCAGGAATTCTGGAAACTCCAAGGATCCCTCAAACCCCTGGATTTGGGAATACTGGGAAACCCAGGGATCCCCCAAACCCTGGGATTTGGGAATGTTGGGAATCTCAGGGATAGGGAATGAATCCCTGGGAATATCTGGATCCTACAAGGCCTGAGGATGACCCAGCACCGGGATTTNGGACACCCAAACGTGGGGATTTGAGAATGCTGGGAACCCCAGGGATGGGGAATAAAATCCTGGGATTTGGGGATCCTGCAATTCCCAGGAACGGGGCATTTAATCACTGGAAATTCAGGAATTCCAGAAACCCCAGGGATAACCTGGCACTGGGATTCGGGAATGCTGGCAACTCCAGGGATGGGGAATAAATCCCTGGAATCCAGGAATGGGGAATCAATCACCAGATCCGGGGAGTCTGAGGTGGGAAATGAAATCCTCTGGAGCCAGGAATGCTGGGAATATCAGGAATGGCAAAACACCAGGATTTGGGATGGATGGGAGTGCCAGGGATCGGGAATAAATCCCTGGATTTTGGGGATCCCACAGTTCCCAGGGATGGGAAATCAAAACATCGGGATCCAGGAATTCTGGAAACGCCAAGGATATCCCAGGACTGGGATTTGGGAATGCTGGGAACCTCAGGGAGGGGAAATAAATCCCTGGGAATTTCTGGATCCTACAAGGCCTGAGGATGCCTCAGCCCTGGGATTGGGAAATGCCACAATCCCTGGAACACCAAAACCCCAAATCCTGGGAATTCAGGATGAGCGGAACACCGGGAATGCCACACCCACACCGGGAGAATTCCATGGAAAACCGGGAACGCTCCCTCAGCCAGGAACACCCGGGAAATCCCAAAAAGCAGATTTTTCCCATTAAAAAAAAAAAAAAAAAAAATCCCAACCAACCAACCCGTGATGTCACTTTGTCCTTTGTCCCCTCAATGTCACTTTTATCCCCAACGGAAAGGGACCCCAGGAGAGGACCCCGGGAAGGGAGAATTCCCAAATTTGGGATCGTCCCCTCCCCCCCACCGCGGAAAATCCCAAAATAACCGCGGCGCCGGCACCGCGCGGGGACCGGGGGTGGCTTTAGGGGGGTCCCCAAGCGCCACCAGGGGGGCGGCGACAACGGGGACAGCGAGGACCCTCGGCTCTTCCAACCCCACCCCAACTTCTCGGGCCAAAATTCCCTCAAATTTATCAAAAAAAAACCCCAAAATTCCCCTAAATCCCGATATTTTTTGCCCCTCTGGAGCTTCACGCTTTGGAATGGGGAGGGGACACCAAAGGGGTGGCGGCGACAACGGGGACGCGGGGGGGACCCGCGGCTCTTCCAGCCCCATCCCAACTTTTAGGACCGAGCCGGGCGTGGCCGAACCTGCCCGAAATTCCCCCCAAATCCCTCAAAACCACCCCAAATCCTGGGGGCTTTTTTCCCTCTGGAGCTTCCCACCTTGGAATGTGGAGGAGCAGTAGGTGTCGCTGATGTCGCTGTCGCCTGTGAGGACATTTTCGGCCCGCAGGACGAAGACGCGAAGCATCGTCCCCTCCCCCACCCCTCTGCATCCCCCCCCTTCCC
>VYZP01004713.1:0-15595 GCA_013400635.1 Hypocryptadius cinnamomeus | reverse complement strand
AGAGGGTAGAACAGTAAAGAAAGTCAGGTTAGAAATCTGTAGAACTCAACTACAATTGGTCCTTTATGTCACTGATTGAAGTTTCCATGATTCCAATGTTAAGTTCTCAGGAAGTATAACTTTTTTCATTATACAGATTCAGAGAACAGTAGTAATGCCACACAAGACCCATTAGAAATATAGAATTTATTTCTCATTACATTCAGACAGCAATATATTGTAGATTTGGACATGCCATGTCTCATATCAAAGCTGACTTACTAATCCTATGTTTATAGTTGTGATAGCTATTGCTAGCCTATGAAACACAAGATGTGTTTCTGGAGTGGCTCTCTTGAGAATTTCAAGCCATTAACAATAATTTTTGCAGATGGGCACTCTTGACAATCCACAAAGATTCATCTGTCATAGCCTACATTATCCAACCCTTACTGTACCCTACCTTTACAGCTCCAAAGCTCAAGAAAGCAATTTCAATGACAGCAATGGACAGGGAGATTGAGGACTTGCCCCTTATCTTCCCTCAGGCAGCAGTTCTCAGTAAAGGCAATACCATGTTATAAGGCCACCAAATTCCTCACGTTCCATGGTCTGTGCTTTCGGCAGGGCAGCTCCTCTCCCATCCTGTAGGGTCTCTGCAACTCTTGCTTCCACTCCCTCCTTGCACATCCAGGTGCAAGCTAACAAAAAGAGTTAATCTCACAGTTCTGACAACATACTAAAGCATGTAATTTAAGTTATCTACAACAAAAAGTCTGTGAACAGGAAAATAAAAAGACAAAATTTTGTTATGTTTAAACCTTTAAAGTACCATGAACAAGAGGTATCTTCACAAGCAGTGTCCTGACAGCATCTGTTCAGTGTACTTCCCTTCATTCTTACAAACTCAGAAAAACTGGGGTGTTTTTTTCATCTTCTAACTCTGCAGGCATTCAGCTTGGGAATACCAGGAGCTGCAGTGCATCATCACATGAAGATGGAGAGGGGTGGGATAGTGAAAGAACAAACAGGGAAGAACACAGAGACACTGCCCTCAGCAGGCTCTGCACCAGCCACACAGGGAATATGAATACACACAATGAAGGATTTTGTTGTTTTCTTGCTCTATTTTTTGACAGTTTTTTTGGTTTTTTTTTAATTTAAAAAACCACATTCCTGCTAAGGCTGGTTGTGCAAAGTTACTTTTCAAGAATCACCATTCAGTCTGACTCAGTTTCTGCAGACAAGCTTCCTACCGATCCATTTCTCACTAGCATTTTGCTGTAGTTTTTCTGCTGTTCTTCTTTGAAAGTATCTTTGACTTTCGCTCGTTTCAGTCCTCCATCCCTGGAACAGAGAAAGAGGGAACAGTAAACCATCAGGGCTGTTATGGCTGTTGTTATCAAACTATGCATTACATTAAAACTCTACAATTGACTAAGGCAGGTAATCTAAAATATTATTATTAAAGGCTTTTCTTCAGAACTTCTATAACATTCAATTTTATATGTTTATTAAAACCTTTACCTTAAGCACAATGCTCATGCAGTTCAAATTTTGAATTCAGCTCATTAAAGCAGTCTATTCATGTTGCTAACATGCTGTACCTACAATAGAAATCTTTGGTAATCTGGGATGCTACTGTAGAGGCAGTCAATGTTCTGCAACACTACAGCTATGTCTTGCCTTATATTATTCAGAGCTAGGTCTCATAGCTGAATCTATTTGCTCACTCTCATCATCTGAATTTTGCTCTCAAGTTTGTGTCATATGAAATCTAGGCATTATCCTGCTACTTACTGAGGCAGGACATGAGAAGTCAGAGCAGAAAGCCTCAAGATCTGTTTAATATTTTGTTGTTCATCAGATTTGCCAAGAAACTTCACTTTTGCTACTTAATCTCAACGTCAGAACAACTGTGAATGGACCTACTTCAAAAGCATCAAGCCTTTAGATAAGACTCACTGCATGCTACATGCTCCAAAGATTTCATACATCTTTTACTTTCACATATGTGCATATGGAGTTACTCCATTGTTTTCCTGAGTGGAATAAAGTGATGTTGAATGTTATTTGTCACAAAGCTAAGGATGGAAGCACTTACCAGTCAAACTAATTACAAACAGTCCGTGAATTCTATCAAGGAGGGCATCACTCACCATGGGAGTTCAGTCAGTCCTCCTTGGCGAGCGATGGCTGACTTCACTCTGTTGGCAAACTGAACAGCATCTTCATCTTCCTTCAAGAGCCACAAATTCAAAGAGAGAAGTCAATGGAAGCAGACTTTCATAACATTTTTTTATCTGCTGCCTCATCAAATTAGCTCACTTCCAAACAACCCTTTCCTTATCATGCCAACATCATAATTTGATGTTCCACGTGATAACTAATTTTTCCCCTAGAGTGTTGAAATTAGAAGAAAATTTTGCTTCAACAAGAAGAAACATTATCATTATTGCTACTGTGAACAGCATTGCATTTACCGCTATCCTTTGTATATTTGAAGCACTGCTGATGGTACTGAGCTGCATCAGGAAAAGCAGAGTCCAATCATACATCAGTCAGCACTGACAAAAATCCAGTATAAAACTGATTTGGAGACATGGGGTGGGCAGAGGTTTTGAGGGAAAAAAAAGAGTGGAAGTGCACTTGCAGACACAGTCAAGTTTTTAAATAGCAGTCAGGCAACCACATGTGGGATTACCTTTCTAACCATTGGTGGCAAGTACCACACGTTGCAAACGATGGCCCAGCTGGTCATTATCCGCAGCAGGTAGCTCACGATATTGTATTTGCTGCTGTTCCAGAAGGCATCTCCAAACTGAGGATCATACTGCAAAGGATCACAAAAAACAATCAATTAAGCCTGTCCCCAGACCACCACAGCCTCTCAGACCTGGGATTACATGGCAGAACCAGCAGCAGACGTCACCCATTTGCCTGAACAGCCAAAAGAATTAAGTCTGCTGTGAGCAGGATGCTTCCCTTCAGCACTGGGAAGGACTAGCTGGATTTCTCTTCCTCCCAGCTTTCTGGAGGAAGAAGCTGACCCCATCATGCCTACCTACATGGCTCTATAGGCCAAAGGACTTCACTTTAATTTCAGCCACTATTCTCCAGGAGCCATCCACAGCAACCACCCAATTGCCAGAGCTACTATGCTTTTAATAGCAGCTGTATTGGCACAGCTTCCTGCCCCTCTGACAAAAACCCATCCCAAACGCTGAAATCCAGCAGCCAGCTATTTCCACTTACTTTGATTGCAACAGGATAGATTGTCCCTCCTATTTCAAAGCTCCCCTTCTTGAACATCATCACAGATGTATTGTTTATGCAGGTGCCTGTCCAGAAGACAAATTCATTGCTTCACACAGCCATTTCAGTACAACGTAACATCCACAGACAGGTCTTACCCATAAAGGGTCTGCATTTGCTGCTCACTGAGTTAAGCATCTCTCCCCTGCTTACTTTTAGCCTTTGTCTTGTGACTGACTCCCTGAATGAAGCCAGAAGGTGTGCAAGACAAAAATCACAATGCTGAGGTTAAATCTGTAGGACAGCAACTTAATCTCAGGGCAAAATAAAAAATCTTCCCCTTCTTCTGCCTGCAGCTTCTGCCAGGAGAAGCAATGTCCAGGGACAGTATTGTGTTGTCTCCATATATATTCATCTTACACTAAAGATGAAAACCAAGAATGCCCTAACAAAGTTGAAGCCAGAGGTGAAGACAGATTTGAGCAGCAGAAGCCATGAAAAGAGAACAGGGATGACATCTGCACTGAATGGAGATAAGTAGTTCAGCTTCTTACCTTCTGGAAAAATTAAGATTGGGAGCTTGCTTTTATCTGCCACATGTTCCCTGAGTCTGTGGAAGCAGAAGAAAAGCTTAAAAAACAGCTCCTTTCCGCTCTTCTTTCCCCAGGCAGGTGCATTAAAAATACCTTTATGTATTACATATGTATGAAACCAAAGCCTTTTACTAGACACTAATTTGTACTTGCCTTTTTTGTTTTTTTTCCTACAAAAACTCAAGCTTTGGGCCAGCCATCCCTTAGACCCCATGAGCATTACATTGAAGCAACATCCTGTTTTCTTTCCTCCTGCATTATTTTACTAATGACAGTCAGAGAAGCCAACAATTATATGCCATTAAGCCAGTCTAACTAACTCTGATCCACTCAACCTTCAAGAAATTGCCTACATAAGAAAAAAGCATATTGATACAGTGGTCCATCCAGCCTCTGCTACTAAACAGCATATTCCTTAAAAGAGGACTTCTAAATGCCTACAGCTCACAGTACTTGAACAACACTTGGACAACTTGGCAAAGCTGTCCTGCTGTGCAGAGGGCAATAAGCCAGTGAAAAAGTTAACCTGTCAAAATTAACCTAAAAAGTTCTCTACAAACTAGGAAGAATGTTTATCCCTGTACTACAGTATTCACAGGTATGCTTTTGGTGACATCCTGCAGAAAACCACTTTTGTACACAGCTTATATTCTTATAACAAGACATTTTGCCTTTCACCCAAACAAATAAAGCTTTTTATTTCTAGTGGCTCACAATTTCCAGTGATACTGAGTGTTTGTCACAAAAAAGCCAATTTTATCATCAGTATTTATCTTCAAGAGAAAGTACCAGAATTTATGTACCTTCACATTGTTTCTTCACAAAGTACACACCTGAAATCAACAGACATTAGTTGTTATGCTGATGGCTTCCCAACTGAGATGTTTTGTGACTGTCTGCAACCCAAAGCTTCCCAGAACCTTCAGTCTAAACCATGACACACTGCATAAATGTTTTGAGCCTTTCCTAGTGACCTGCAAACCTGACATTTTGACCTCAGTGTACTGCACCAAAGCCCACACAAGCAAGCACGCTCGGGTCATTCTGAGTGATGCAGTGTGCTGCACACCACCCATGTAACTCATTCCCAAATCCAGGTCTTTGACTGCCCAATGCCTCTCCAGGGAGGCAACCCAGCACACACCTCACCTTTTTGTCACTAGATGGCGGTCTTTCATCTCGGAGCGCTCGAACCAGACATGAGGACAGGCCTTGACGGTGGCTCGCTGGATAATGCCCATCAGCCCGCCGTGAACCTGGCCCACCTGCAAGCCCAGCAAGGCACATCAGTATCTGAGACACCTGAAAGGCAGAACTTCCTCCTCTCCACCCCTCCAAAAACATCCAATAAACCCAAATGCACTGGGAGGCTGCAAACCAGGATTGAGCAATGACCACAGAACTGTTAAAATGCACTCACTTGAAAGAATCAAGACATTCACATGGTACTATCTCATGTACTTCAACAGAAGAGCCTGGCATTGACAGTCAAAGGACAACTTCTCCAGCACATAATATAGACCAATTTCAACACAATTTACACTTTTCCCCACTGACCAGTGCTCAAGCAAACATCTCTGCTGTGAAAGTTCAGTACTGAAGTCCACAAGGAATACCCCACAATCTTTCCCTCTCCTGGTCCCTCTGCTGTGGTTATCTTAGATCTCCTCATACCATTGCATAGCATCCATCATTTGTCAAAATGATCGCATCTATTGGTGATGTATGGTTGGCAACACAAATTCCTCCTTTCTGAGGTCTGTTTTCCCTGCAATTACATATTTGTTGTTAGACTGCTAGTGCATTAAAGCACCACATTACACACCAAATAGTTCCATAAAGCTGTCAGGTGAGTCAGCCTCTAGAGTGTGACATCAACTTGCAGCTCAGGAGAGAGCAGTCCCCATTTTCAATGGGAAGTCACACACATATAAGCATATACACACACATTTGCACACTCACTTGTTATGGTAATGGATAGTACCAGACAGAGCTCTGACAAGGATGCGGGAGCACGTGAGGTGAACCACTTCGCTCAGGTAGTTTTTCACACTGAAAGAAATTAGACATCTGAAGCATCCTGGAAAGCAGCTAGATGCACATGCAACATTCTCCAGCCTACTCAACACAACTCAGGGCTGAAACCTTCCTGGTGTTCTGCAGCACAGAGGGATGTTCCCGGCTCTACCACTCACTTGCTGTACAGCAGCTCAGCCAAGATACGTCATGCCCTCGGCACCACTTTGCTAGGCAAGCTGTCCTCTCTCTGCTGGGTGTTTTTCATCCCAACACTACTACCTGCCCCACAATGCCCCATTTGAGTACCTCACGGCAGCAGGAAGAAGCCATCAGAAATCATCAACCTCAGTGCCAAGACTGACAAGAACCCAAGCTCAGCCCAAATTCAAAGTGCCACTAAAACAAGGTTCACAAATTTGCTGGTGGAATGGACTACTGGTAGTCTGCTATAGGTAAAAATCTGTCCACTCCTAGTCTTCAGCTGTTTGCACTGATGCAATTTGGAGAGTTCGTCCCTGACAGTACCTACCTGCCATTTGGCAGCTGTCCCACCACAGTTGTTCCCACAATCATTGATGTAATCCCGATAGCAGCGAGGCTAAAGCTACAGACAAAACAGATGTTAAACCTAAGTGAGTAGCTTTGCTCATTGTAATAACACTTTCCCCTCTTGAAAATGGAAAGGGATTGCAGAAATTCAATTATTCCTCAGATACTGGACATATGCAGTTCTCTAACTCAGCAATTCCCTAACCTGTTGCTTAAAGTCATGGTATAGCAAAGGCAGCAGATCGAGATACTCCCATGCACACAGTGTCAGGGAGCTTTAGAGCTCACATTTATTTTGCTAATACACATCGACTTAAGGGAAGTATTCATGGAAAAGACGACCACCAGCTCTACTCTACTCTCCACAGCAAATAAGCGCTTCTTAGCATAAAAGGAGCCCTTAAGGAAGATAATATTTTATATCTGCCAATGCTGCTTTTGGGTTAAAGAAAGCTAAGACGACATTTCAGAAAAAAGCACAAATTTACCCGTTCTCAGGCCGACAAAACCCCTCAGCACCAGAGCTTACCGTAGGGGCAGCAGGAAGCAGTACCGCACTACCACCCCAATGACCCACACAACAGTCAGCCTCAGGCTGATGTAATGGAAGTTGACATTAGTTCTTGTGAGCAGATTCCAGGAGAGCAGCTCTTCTGAGGAAAATCGTTGAGTGACTTCATCTTCCACAATAGCCTCAAACCCCTTTCTGCAGAAGTAAAAAATGTGGGAGAATTCGAAGTCTGCTCGATGCAGAAGGGCAATTTCTTTCTCCATAGGCGTTTCATCCCTTTCAATGATACCTTGGGAAGGAAAAGGGTAACCACCTGAGAAAATAATTCTGTGATGTAACTAACAGTCACCCGCCAGACCACTAGTCACTCTGTATTACTCAAGAAGACAAATTTACTGTCAGAGCTCCTCCTAGGACAGGGAGAGAAGCTGTGCAGTTGAACACAGCATACCCTACAGGAGGCCACTTCCAGCTCCCCTTCCTCACACCAACACCTTGAGCAGCAACTATATCAAGTTCTGTTACCTACTGAACATGAAGCAAGAAGGCAAACCCTTTCCCACCATCTGTCATGTTCTCAACTCAAACTTTATCCAGGACACTCTCATGCTTTCAGAAGAAACCAAGTGAGACCTTGGCCTTTTCATTCCCTCCTGTGCTCTGTGTATTTAAGGGCATTCAATCTCCTTGATGGAGGCTTCCCTATTCCCATCTCATCTGACATTCTGGTGTCCCACAGCCACAACACTGCCAAAGCCCCAGACCACAACACTGTGCATAGACCAGCTCTGAACCTCCCCGCCATCACAGCACAAATATATTCTGTAAGTACAGGCAGACCACACTATTTTTTTTATTTTACTTAAAATCAAACAAAGAAAAACCCTCCAAAACACTACGTCAAAGTAAGTTGTGCCTAGAGGAGCCTTGATTTAGTTCAGCACCAACAACTGTTTCAGCTGAACTCTGACTACATAATGCCTGGAGAGAAACCTGGAGAGTTCACAACTGCAGTGCAAACAAGAAGTATCCCCCTTCTTCCAACCTGTTCATTT
Organism: Hypocryptadius cinnamomeus; assembly: GCA_013400635.1. Taxonomy (NCBI): domain Eukaryota; kingdom Metazoa; phylum Chordata; class Aves; order Passeriformes; family Zosteropidae; genus Hypocryptadius; species Hypocryptadius cinnamomeus. The sequence goes on along the minus strand of VYZP01004713.1, from coordinate 7,634 downwards.
TTTTAAGCTTATGGCCTGATAAGCACAAATTCCTCATCAGAGCTTTCAAAGGCAAGAACAAATTGTGTAAGCTAAACACAGATCAAGTAGTTGCTTGCTGGTAAGCAAGTCTGGCTCCAGAAACTGATGACCAAAGAAATCTAGAGTAACAGTTAACCAGAACAACCATCCCCTGAGACAATCAACTTGGATTACAGAGGTCCAAGTTCAGGTTGCCACTCTGTCAGACGCCCTCCGATAAATTGCATAATCTCTGTGCTTCCATGCCGAGTTAAAAAAAAAGGGAAAGGACATAGTACCCAGTTTCATCAAGCTACTAGGAACTTTCCACATCCTCCTCCCTATTAAGTCTCGTCAGCAGAACATCTCTCAATATATTTCCTGTGCCAATAATTGTAACACTGAAATTACAAGTGATACGGAAAACCTTTTTATCGCACACATGGATATGGCACATATGGGATAACATAGGAAGCTCCAAGATACAAGTCCCACAAACGACTGAGGCAAACACTAAAGAAGAACAACACTACAACAAAACCTACTGGCACCTTCAGCTTGGAACCTGGCAGCCACGACTTCCAATTGTATCAGCGGGCTACCTCACTGCATTGTCCTATGACAAGCCTACAAATATAAACCATTAGTACAGCACACCCAAAAATCCACATGCTCTTCAGGATCTAAATTATACAAGCATGCATCACATCAAACATTTACCAAAATGGACTACACTTATGTCATATTTTAAACCCAAATCAGAGCTCTAGTTTTTGATTCAATTTTTCTCGCACTCAGAAAATCTCCAAACTGTGAAATATCCAGGACTGTAGGTGAGTCAGTGTAACCCGTCTGCTCCATGCTGCTAGAAACAGGTTGTAGACAAGAAACCAGGGAAACGCTCCAGCACCCATCACACAAGTACCACCCCTCTCTCCAGCTCCCAGAGCTGGGAATGTTTCCTCCTTATCCTTCCTCCTTATTCAGCACCACTCAAGCAGCTGGCCCATCTAGCTCCAGCTTCTCAGCTGAACCCAGCTGAGAAGTTTATCACACTGCTAGCAAGCAGAGATAGCAGGGCTGGAATGTCTAGCCTCATCAGCCTGTGCTGCCATTGCCACATGACACCCCCATGCACCAATTGCCCTGCAGCCTTGGGACAGCTACTCCAAGCCAAGATCTCAGCAGCACGTGAAGGTATTACAAACAGAATTACACACACACTGCTCTGGTGACGTACTTAACCTTCTTGTAATCACGAGTCATATTTAATGGCCTTTAATCCCTCGGCCATGGGCAGAGCTGAGCTGGCCAAAGATAGCACTATGCAGGAGTACAGCAAACACTACTCTCAACAAAAAAAAAAGCCACAGTCACTGTTTTCCTCAATATTGCAGCACTAGCCCCAAGCCTTCAAGCTCACATACTCCAGTCAACTAATTAGACCAAGCTCAAATTTAACACCATCTACTTACAAAGCAAGCAGATCTACTTAGTAGTACCTAGTTATTAGCTCCTTAGTAGTATCTACTTATGTAGTAACTAGATACTACTAACATCATTTGCATAAGCTTTTCTTTTATTGAATGCAATTTTCAAATCTCTTATTAGCATTTTTGTCTTTTTCAAATCCACCACCTTGAAGACAACACAGCCAGAACCCACACAGAGAGCTGAGAGCTGGTTATTCAGCTGCAGTGAGATAGACACCTACCCTCCAAGCACCTACTCAGCCAAGAGCTACTACTGGGTCCAGCACACACTGCCCTCTAACAGAGAAGGATCTTGAGGTGACAGTACCACATAATTCCCCATGTAACTACACCAGCCAACTTTTCTCTTGAAACTATTCCTTATCACATCACCAACACAGGGGCACTGGCAGCCCTTTCTGCCAAGAGATGTAAAGCACACTGGATTTGATGCTGCAGAAAAAGGTGGTGTCTCTTCAATTGTGCCCACATGGTTTTGGGGTCGGTCTTTTTTTGTTGGTTTTTTTGGGGGGGGTTTGTGGTTTTGTTTGGGGGTTTTTTGTGGTTTTTTTTGGGGGGGGGGTTGCTGTTTTTTTGGTTTTTTGTTTTGGTTTTTTTGGTGTTTTTGTTTGTTTTTGTTGTTGGTTTTGTGGGTTTTTTTTACTGAGGGACAAAATTTCAACGTGTTTGGGGAGGACCATTTTTGCTCTGCCAGGGAACAGGAAAACCTGACTTTGCACATACATCTGCAGTGCTCCCTTCTATCCTGACCCAACTCCCAGTACTGGCTGAGTGGTCAGGAAAATCATAAGAGAGGATACACACATCTGTTCAGCACTTACACGTAGGTGCATACACACACACAAACATTTACCTTTACCCTGTTTTAATCAACTACTCTGTAATTCATTATCAGCAGGAATTTCTCCTCCCTCAGTAAATATTGTGTAATGCAATTGGGCCTCTGTCTGATCATGTTGTGTCATCTCAGTGGACGCCAACTTATATAATGCACTGTTAGACCTACATCTGCCCTGGCCCTCAAGTACTTTCTTCCACAGCCAGGAACTCCTAATCACAAGCCAATTACTCCTATGCTTTAAAAATTCCCAAGAGCTGGAAAAAAAGAAGACATTCTTGAGAAAGTATGTCTCCCCATACTTTCCAGCTTCTGGCAGAAATAGCCACCTCCAGTGGGGAAAGATTTTAACCCTTTATTTCAGATATATGAAGGACATTAAAAAGGCCTTCAGGCTACCATTGTGATTGTGTATCCCCATCCATAAGACTGCTTGAACACAGCCTGCACGCAATCATCTATATGAATTACCTCAGGCCATTTTCACTATCTTTAATGGTTCTCCAGACAGCGACGTACACTCAGCTTCATCCAGGTTCTGAACCACAGCGCATATTAACACTACATACCCCTCAGCTGCAAGAGAAATAGCTACTTGCAGCTTTTTTTTAAAGATAGTTCAAAGAACAATCTACTAGCTAGGATCTCTCTCCCTTGATGTCTGTTTACTAGAGAAGAAATAACTATGTGTAAGAATGATGAGATGTCTAGGAGGATGACAGCTCCTACTGTGCAGCTAAAGCAGCACAGTAGGGTCTCTTGCCCTCTCACTGGCCCATGATGTGATGGGGCACCATCAGCCTTACAGGAAGAAAAAGGACATCTTCCTGCATCGTTGACAACCTGGGAAGCAGACAACATGTCACTGACAATTAGCTGAAAGGACCACTAACCCTGCCTTTCCCCCTTTCCTCCCAAAAACCCCACAACTTTCAGGACACTAGTGAATGATCTAGGATGTACTTTTTCTCAGTCACTTGGAAGACAGCAACTAAGCAAGACAAGTTTTAACCTGTTTTCAGAGGTGCTGTGCAGTACCTCCAGTTTATTATCTCCGATGCTGACAGTTGCATCTGCTGCCATGGAAGCCAGTTCCATGCTTGGCCTGCAGACAGTGTGATCCCAGTGTTTGCAGTATTGATAAGGATATCCCTTTGGAGCTGAAACGCACATACCCGGCTCAGCAATTCAGTGCCCACTACTGGATCATGTTCACATGAGCTAATCCACAGGCTCAGGTAACAGCTGACTTGTCTGCTAACTGGCAGGCTGGGCCTGCTTCCAGCTGTGAAGCCTAAGGAAGGAACACACAGAAAATGCTCACACTGCTGCCAAATGCTGTCAAAACATAGCAATTTAATAACAAAACTGAGTAATTCAGGAGCCAGGAGGAAACCAAGTGCTGACTGCAATGCTTTGTTCAGCCTTCTCCTGTCTCCTGGGCAAACTCAGACTTCTCTCATGGCTCCAAAGTCATAAAGACAACTCTGACCTACTACAGTCTACCACAACTTACACACAGTACGGGTTAAGATATAGTTAAAGAACTAATTTCAAAACTAGGTTAAAGGAAGAAGGATGAAGCAACTTTTCAGCTGTCTTTCTACAGACAGTGAGTGTAAGAAGTTTGGCAAACACTGATACTAACTCCAGAGAGTAAAAGGTCAATAGCAGAAGGCTGAAAAAAAGACAAGCCCACCACACACTTTCAACTTGCAGTCCTACCACAGAAAAAACACTGAGCTTGGGAAAGAAAGGTGCTGTCCAACAAACACTTAGATCTCTCCAGAGAATATTTAAGTGCACTCTAATGCTGTTAGGACTGAGATAGCTTGCCAGCAACCCTAGAAGCATCACGGTAAAGACAAATTTCAAGATGAAAATTAACCTCATATTTAAACACAAAAATTTCCATCAACTAAGAACAGTGTTCATCTTAAGCTCTACTTTGTTTTGTTAAATTTCATGTTGTTTCATACCCTCCATTTCCTCATCCCCTGATTTTTCAATGACTCAGTATGAGCCAGTAAAAGCAGCATTTTATACTGCACGAACTGTTTGCTAGCCAGTAGCACTGCAAAATTATTAGATACATAAGTGTGCTGGTTTTCAGTGGGGTAGAGTGAATTTTATTCAGAGTAGCTGGTATGGGACTGTGTTATGGATTTGTGCTGAACACACAGTTGATAATATAGAGATGTTTTTGTTATTACTGAGCAGGATTTACAGAGCCAGGGCCTTTCCTGTTTTTCATACAACCAGGCTGGTGAGGAAGTTGGGGGTGCTTGGGAGAGTGGGAGGAGACACAGCTCAGACAGGTGACCCAAAGTGACCTTCCAGACCATATGGCATCATGCTCAGGATATAAAGTGGGAGGAAGAAGGAGGAAAGCAGGACATTTGGAGTGATGGTGTTTGTCTTCCCAAGTCACTGTTATCCATGATGGGGCCCTGCCCTCCGGCCTGCCCATGGGAAAGTAGGGAATTCATTCCTTGTTTTGCTTTGCTTGTGTGTGTGACTCTTGCTTTCCCTGGTAAACTGTCTTTATCTCAACCCATGAGTTTTCAGGCTTTTACCCTTGCAATCCTCTCCTCAGTCCCGCTGGGGCAGTGAGTGAGCAGCTGCCTGAGGATAAACCATCACTTTCAGTGAGCATGTAACACCCAACCTCTTCTCAGGTTCTCTCATGCACACATCTAACTGCTTCATTTGAGAAGGCCTCAGTACTCCAACACCACAACATTCATCTCGTCAATGTGACTTTATCCCAAGCTCTCACCATTGGCAGTAGGAGTCCGTGGCATCTGCGTCTGCGGCTTTTTGGCACCTTTTTGTAGTCGGATAGTGGCCCACTGTTGAACAGAAGGAAAACATTAATTTCACAAATGCCGTATTCACTTAAGGAAAAAAGTCACCAAAAAGCCCCAACAGTTAGTCAAAGACATGTTGTGATTTTCAAAGAATATCTTCATCAGGTAATCATCATTCATCCTCCTCAGATGTGTCAACAAACCCAAACCCATACACAGTTCTTATGAAGAAACTCAGAGTAATTAATAATAATTTAAAAAACCAAACCAAAACAACACTCAGTGCTAGTCAGTACTTCTCAACTCTGCTTTCACTCTACAGAGAGCCAACTCAGTGCTCCACACCTGTTTCAGTTCCAGTTCATGTACACAGCCACCAAGAGCCTGAAATGCCTCTGTCAGCCTGGTTACTGCCACAGCAGCCACATGTGTGTCCAGGCCGCATGGAAAGCTCCAGGAGCTGAGCTAGACACAGGACACACATAGCATGTGTTCACAAAGCTGACAGACATATCATATCCCAAACTGTCTCCTTTCAGAGTAGTTTCATCATACTGAAGCAAAAAAAAACCCAAAAAAACAACAACAAAAAAACAACAACAAAAAACCAACAACAACAACAAACCAAACAACAACAAAAACAACAAAAAACAAACAACAACAACAACAAAAAAAAACCAAAAAAAAAAACAAAAAAAAAACCACCACCACCAGACCACAAAGTACTAACTGGGTTAAGTGAAACTGAAGCCTGCACACAGCTGATTTCACTAAAATCCAAAACCAGCAGTTGCAGTCATGAGAAATTTCAATTAAATTCAGACTCAACCTAAAAAGGATAACACCCAAGAATTTTCCAAGCTGAACAAACCTGGCACTTCCCTTGACTCTGCAATTGCTCGTTTCTTGACATCTTCACAGAATCATAGAATGCTTTGAGCTGGAAGAAATCTTAGAGATGACCTAGTTCCAACCCCCTTCCATGGACAGGAACACCTTCTACCAGATCAGGTTGCTGAGCCCCATCCAGCCAGGTCTTGAACACCTCCAGGGATAGAGACTCCACAGCTTCTCTGGGCAATGTATTCCAGTTTTCTTCTCTTCTCCAGGCTAAACAACCCCAACTCTCTCAGCTCTCATTTTGAAGCTCTGAGTAGCAGGAAAACAGGCCAATTCACCAGCTTTGGGGTGAGCTACAGAGAGCCCCTTCCTTCTCAGTTCTGCTGCTAAGGCAATAGCTCTTCCAGGAATTAATTTTAACTGTAGGAATAACTCAGTTCTTTCTGTAGTACTCAAGTACTTTCAGTAACTTTCTGGCTACATTCTTAGCAGTACTGTGACCATAAAAGTTCTGGGAAATACCAAACCAAAACAATGTTCAAGGAAGAACCTATCCAGAGCACTGTCATTTTACGTTTTGTCTATGGAATGGATTTGGGGGTACAGAGGGACCAGCAAATACATTTACACAATCATTTTTGACCAGACTTGAATCACTGCATTCAACAAATTAGTATCTCCACAAACAGCTAAGTCACTTATCACACAGAAGAAAAAGAGCATATTTGGCTAGTAGTCTCAGCCACACACACCAGCAGAAAAAAGAAGTTTTCATCTTTCAAGTCGTCTCAAAGGGATAACTAAAACCTGGAAGAACACTTTGGTGCTCAGAAAGAGAATGCAACACTGCCTTCAGAAAGCTCTTGCTACAGAAATCCTGCAGTTATGGGTTCATTCTAGACTGTGTCAAAGCCTGAGCCTCAGCACAAATCACGAGGACACAGGTTATTGAGACAGGCCTTTGTAATGCCCAAAAGCTTGCAACACCCCACTATACTGCAGTATCTTGACATTTTGCTATGAAAAGGAGGCAGTACAATCTTCCCAAAGCAGAGAAATTGCAGGGTCATGTAACTCAAGTCAGTTTCTACTGCTCAGATACAATTACCAACCCTATTCAGAAAAGCACATTTCTTCTTCCTAAATGGTCTGACCTTTGCTCCTTATGCCCATCTAACTCCAGAAAGGTGCAGCAGCCCACCTGGGGGATGGGGGAACAGTGGCAAAGAGAAAGCCAGGGGAGGACAGTTCCCTTTGCACTCTACCTGTGCCTTCCCAGGAGATGGGAGCGCTGCCACGAGCCTCTCAAGAGCATGGCACCATGTACAAGGGTTGCACAGTGCATTTCAGGATACAACTGACTTGTGCTCTACAAGTCAGTGGCTGAGGCAGTTTTACATTCCATGCCAAGTCTCATAGGGGATTTAAGCACACTTAAAATAGGCAATGATGAGACCAGCTCTCCCTCTTGGTCAGGAGCATTTCGGCATTCCTAAGGACCCACATCTACCAGATGACACAGCAAACAAGTTTTAAGTTCTCTGTCAGCTTTCTTCTTACCTCAATCCATCATGTTTCTGAAAACTATGTATGTTCCAGCAACCAAGGAGTAAGAAATGAGAAATTTTTACCTACCATCTAATTCCTTCACGT
>VYZP01004712.1:0-14359 GCA_013400635.1 Hypocryptadius cinnamomeus | reverse complement strand
AGAATCCTCTCTCCCCTGCTGCCCACACTGGAGGATCAGCCCAGGGCATGGGGAGTTCTGGTTCCAGTTCACATCTTCAGAACCTTGAAGATCCTACACCTTTGACTGTGTAATCCAAAAACTTCTTTCTCTTACAAAGTTATAGCTCCTCTCATGCCAGGAGACCTGCATTAATTTGGAACAGGAATCTTGTCTCAAGCCCCACAAACATTCATATTTGTATGTGCCATTGTACAGCCAGCCCTGAGCTGTTCTAATCAGCCAGGGGTAATTTAGATTCACCAACAATACTCACAAATATTGCACAATGTCACAAAGGATCAAATGCAAATGCACATTTCTTCTCAGCCGCTGAGAAGCATTTAAAAAGAAATTAAACAGCAGATCTCATCTTCTCCCAAATATAAATATGCAAACTGATGCAAATTGCTTGCTCCTGACCCGGGAACACGATGGCCAATTGCCTGACCTGTGTTCACAAAACAATATTTCATTTCATTGGCTGTTCACAGGGAGTCCATTTGAAATTTTTGTGGCATCAGGATAAAAATCAGAATGAGCATATGCTTCTCAGAGCACTTCAATCACTTCTGATTTCCTAGGCAGTGTCTGTGCCTAGCAAAGCGTGAAGCCTGGAATATATTAGCAAAGTATTAATTATGGTTGAAATCCTCAAACAGATTTCAATACTTAGCTGTCACCAAAGTGGTGGCAAGAGTCATCCTCTAGCAAAAAACAATTGTATAGCAACAAATGTGGTAAGACCTCTACGATTTCTTAAGGAAAGTTGTAAAAAATATATATATAAATTGTGTTGTATACTAAACAGAAGAACAAAATATAATAAATCTGCTAATTGGAAGAGGGTTTTGTAAATGTGACAATAACTAAATAGAGACAGAGGATCACAGAAAGATTTGAAGGTTTAAAGATCATCTACTTCCAACCCTCAGTTCTGTCCAGTTTAAATATTAATGAAATCAATAAAAATAATAATATCAATACTGATAGCAACATTTGTGATTTAAAAACACTACAATCACTTATCAAATATCACTGTTATTATTATTATTATTATTATTATCACTTACTAATGCTGGTCTAGTGGAAGGTGTCCCTGCCCATGGCAAGGGGTTGAACTATACTGTTTATTAAAACAATATAAATGGATTATAAAGAGTGTTTTCCTAATGTTTTCCGTGAATCCTGAAAGAGATTTCCCAATAACCAGCCAAAAAGCTTTATTTCAGTGCTATGAAATGCTTTCCTTCCTTTAATATGGAGAGCTTTTAACAATCTAATTTTCCTATAGATTCATCTTAATTGGATATAAACTCTGAATTATTAGTAATGGTTTCTTGGGATATGATCATGGGACTGTGAGAAACACATTCCAGTAGCTGATATGAACTTCAGGCCTTCCTTCGCAGCAAAGAGCTGTTAAAAATATTTTATTAAGCATGTTTGAATGTTGTAACAATCTCCCACAGCCACTGTCATTATCCTCTTGATTCCCCATTGCCTTAAACCAGCAATTAGAAGTTGATGAGAAATGTCCAGGAACAATAATAGTTAAAGATCAATTAGGGATCCATGAGGCTGAGGAGATTAAATATTTATTAAAATAACAACAACCGTTCAAATAATAGTTCAAACTTCATTACTTTAATCCATTCTGGAGCTGCTATTTTCTGCCTCACTTCCCTGTAATTGCAAACTGCACCGGTGACAGGGAATGTCTCGCACCAAAGTACATAAAAACATAAAGTGTTTATGTTGCAGTGACAGTGCTGAGATTTTGTAAACAGATTGGAACAGGTTTATTTTTTATTTGCCTGCACATTTCTGCAGTGCTTTTCTAGTGTAAAGTGACAAAAATCTCCCACCTAACTAAATTTAACAGGAATTTCCAGCATGGATCCATAACCCTCCCTTTGCAGGCAGATGGACAAATGACCACAGGCAGACCTGGAGAAGGAAATTGGGAAGCTGGGTGTAAGGCAGGAAAGGTTTTTGCAGAAGGAACAGAGCTTCTCTCTGGAATTCAGTGTGAAAAGTGACAGCTGGTGGAATGTTTCTGTGGAAGAGCTGTGTGCTAACAGGAGTGGCAGCTCTGCTTTCTGTCCCTGCCTTGGTGACAATAAAAAGTGTGCAACCCACTCTTTCTCTAACACATAACACAAAAGTGTCTCTAATTCACTTTAAATGGTGATTTAAACCAAACCCTGACAGAATTTGGGGCCAACAGATGCAAGTTTTGGCATCTCAAAAGGCAAAAGACGAAACAAGTCATTAGCATGGCAAAAGGGAAAGAAAGGGAGCGTTTTAAAAACAGAGAACACAGCTCCTGAGAGTAACGTCAGATTTGATCCTTGTGGATCCCAGCTCAGGAGATTCTAGACTGTAAAATTCAATGAAAACATTCTTCACTGGGGCAAAAGTGAGCACACAGCCTGTGGTGGCTGGAGAAGCCATCAGGGCACAAGGGAGCATCTCACACTGGAGCTCCAGACCATGGCAGCAAGGTGTGAAGATGCCACAAATCCATCACTCCATTTGGCCATGGCATGGTGACATGGATGCACCAAGAGGCACTTTTTTTCCTGACAGTTTTCTATATAACCTTTCTTAAGCGTTTTATGTACTGGGTTTATTGTTTTATACAGTGAGTTCAGCATTTTGTATCACATTTATTTTCATATGTATTTATTTTATATACTGTTTCTAGTGCTTTACATACTGTTTAACATAAATTTTTCAAGTTTTTTTTGTTCAACTTTGTTTTACTCCTCAGCACAGCAGGCACAGGAGCTCCTGGAGCTGAGCAAGGGCCTGGAGCATCTCTGTGCCCAGGAAAGGCTGAGGGAGCTGGGGCTGCTCAGCCTGGAGAGGAGCCTCAGTGAGAGGGACCTCAGCCCTGGCTGTCCCTGTGTGTCCCTGTGTGTCCTTGTCTGTCCCTGGATGTCCCTGGGTGTCCCTGGGTGTCCCTGGGTGCAGGGAGAGGCAGAGCAGGGCCCAGGCAATGGCCCCAGAGCCCCGGGCAGGGCCTGAGCCCAGCAATTCCCTGCACAGGAGGCAGAACTTCTGCCCTGGGCAGTGCCAGCCCTGAGCAGAGCCCAGAGAGGCTCTGGGGGCTCCTCCCTGGGGATGTTCCAGAGCCCTCTGGACACTCTCCTGTGCCCTGTGCTCTGGGATGGCCCTGCTGGAGCAGGGAGGACACACTGGGGTCCCTTTCAACCTTACTCATCCTTCGATTTTGTCTTGATTTTGATTTTTTTTTAATAAGCATACATCCACATGTTTTACGATAAAATATTACTTTTGTTATATTTATCTTAAGTCCTTTATTCATTTCATTTGGGGAAGGAAAAAAATATGGAAGAACTGAACACTGAAGGAATTACTATTTCATCAAAACAAGGTTAATTTTCTTCTATAAAAAACCCAAGTTTAACCACTGCTTAAGCTGATCATTTAAAGAAGCAGCAGTGATTTCAAATGCTTTTAACATTTGACAAAACATTATCCTCAAGTTGTTCTAGCACTCCTCTCTAAAGGTTTCTTATCAACTGCTGAGAATGGAAGCACCTCCAGAACTCTGATCACTTAGAGAAGTATACTTAGAAAATGTGAAACTATTTATGCAAATATAAGTATGCCTAATGGATTTGGTTTAAACAAGTTTCACACTGCAAATCTTTTTTTTCCTTTTCATGCCCAGCAATTCTATCCCTGATCTTTAAACTGCACTGTGTTTCTCTTGCTGGATCCATACCTCAGGGAAAACATGCTAATCATCCTGCTTATGCTTCCTCATGTTCTGAACTTCTTTCCCTCTGTCGCTTCCATGCATGATTATAATTTGATGATAAGAGAAACAATTTAAAACTGCAATTATGAAAGCATTTCTTTGTTAATTCCCTCCTGGCTAAATGACTTCCTCTCACGCTAGGAAGTTAAACATCTGACAGCACGACTGAGCTCCAGGAGCTTCAATTTCCATTCACAAAAGCCTCTTTTTTAGCTGCCTCTTATATTCCAGCTGGAATTTATAGTGATTTTCTCCCTCCTTTCTTGTGGATTCATGGATCCCAGAGAGACTCAACCTGCAGCCAGTATTTGTAACTCTGCTGGACCTCCGATTCTTTGTTTTAGTTGACATTACGAGGTGTGTGTTTTATGAACTGGGTAGAAGAGGAAATGAACCCTGTTGGGGCTGTTCCTCTGGGCACCATCTCACCAGCACAGAGACAGATCAGCACAGTGCTACCAGAAGGATTAGGCAATAACAGCAGATTACATTTGGTGGAATAAAATATTACAGAGCTGCTCAGAAATTGTCCTATCAATACTGCAATATTGCAATGAGACAATCAGGAGGTAGAACACGGGGTGGAATGAAAAATCCTGTAATTGTTGCCTTCGTGTAGGTAAAATGATGAGCTGTGGTGCTGGTTCTGCAGTTCAAACACAGGTTAAAGGGTGCAGAGAGTTGACTAGGTTACTTTTTTCTTTTCTTTTTCCTCTAAAATCATACCCACACCAGCCATAAAGGAGAACAGAGAATAACAGCAGTGTTAACATAGCAGGAAATAAAAATTATCCTCATTTATCTACTCATCTTTATTTCTCAGTTGTGAGCAGATACCAGTGGATGACTTGCAACAAATACAAAATTATTGTGCTTTCTGCTAAAAATATGTAACTTTGATTTAAAGTAATTTGTTTAAAAGCCTAATGAGGTTGACATTTGAAGCAGGTTCCTGCCATTTCTGTTCCTTCTGGCTTCACAGAGATAAAATAAAATTGTGGCAGGTGACTCATAAAATGAGCTGACCTGCCAGGGCAGAACAGACCCTCCGAAATGTCTGTGTGGAATTATGGGATTTTTGATCTCTATTGGATACTTTGGGAAGTTTTTCAGTACTGCTTCAGTTGGGCCAAGGACACAACGCCCTGGAAGGACACATTTAGGGTCCCATATGGGGAGATTGGGTACAGGGGGGAGGAGGGACAGGAGAGACAGTGTAGATGTGACAGAGAGGGGAGCAGCAGTGGGAACTGGGCATGGCTCAGGTCCTTGCAGGCACAGGGCAGACCTGGAGTCAAGAGTTGACACTGGAAAAGGATTAGGGAAAAATACTGGGAATAAGTTGTGGACAGCTTGGCTTTCCATAGCTGAGCAAACCACACCAGAGAAGAGCACCTACAACATGAGCTGAGATGGTGGGAGCAACATTTTCTACCTGGGCTCGGAAAGAAATGGGAACATGAACTTAGAGAGAGGGGAAAATCCCATTGCTTGTGGATTAGTTGAGGAAACACCTTTAGCTGTGGCTGCCCCACTCCTGGAAGTGTCCAAGGACAAGCTGGACAGGGCTTGGAGCAACCTGGTCTGGTGGAAGGTGTCCCTGCCCATGGCAGGGGATGGCACTGGATGGGCTTTAGGGTCCCTTCCAACCCAAACAATTCTGGGATTCTGTGAAAATTGTCCAGCCTACAAGAGACTACAGTGGCTCTTACACATCACTGCCCTAAAAAACCTGAATGTCTTGCTTCAGTAAATGGGATAATGATGGGTAAACACCCAGCACTTCGGAGGTGGATTGTCAAAATCTATCCTTAGAAGAAGAGATAAAAATTCATCCATAAATCTGAAGTTGTAAGGACAGTCTTCAACACAGATAGGTGAGATGACATCAGGCAGGGACATGCAAATAAAAACTGAGGGAGACAAATGGGAACATGTGACAAACATTTCTCATGCTATAGAAGAATCTGCAACTTGAAAGAAATTTTTTTAAATATTATTTTATTTGTGGCTGAAGCATTTTTGCTTAAAATTTGTATTTCATGTATTTGAAAGATCTTTTGAATTATATGATATTGTTGTGTTATTAAACATGCTGTAAAAGGTAAACTGCTGATGTAGAAGTGTCTCTGGATGAAGACTGTGCCAGGAGGAAATGGCAGAAGGTTGATGCCTTGAGAAGGCTGACCTAGAACAGAGGCTAGGCAGAGTTAAAGAATAAAGCAGGGATTTATGAAAAGGCCTCAATGGATCCACCTTGGGCAGCACAAGAGCCCAGCCANGGATCCACCTTGGGCAGCACAAGAGCCCAGCCAGGGCTACACCCAGGATGAACCAAAATGGTCACAAAATGGACAACTGGTCACGGGGTCTCTCACTTTTATCAGTTCTGCTCCATTTGCATATTGGAGTTAATTGTCCAATTCCAGCTTTAGCCCATTCAGTCCCATCCTCATTTTTCTCTCTTCAGTCCACGTTGTTTATGCTCTTGGGCCTGAGATTTGGATCATTTGTCCTTGGTCCCCAGCTAGAGAAGGAATTGTTTTGTCTCCCTACTCTGTGCAGAGAGCTCACCATCCCCTAATTTGAAGCTCAGAACTACACACTAAAGCAGCACAGAATCTGAAAAATAGAAAAGCTAAAACTTAAGGCATCAAGATGGCTGAGGAAGTGCTGACAGGGATTAAATCAAGTGGTTCCAGGAGGATTGGGAGGAGCAGGATAAGAGCAGAGAAGTAGGAAATGCCTGACTTTTCTCTGGGAACAGAAGGGATGCTGTTTTTTCTGCACTGGCCCTGCATGAGGCTCAGTGTTGCCATGAAGAACCATCACACACAGTGTAATATCTTATGTCTCTTTCTCTTGACCTGACCCATGGCTGTGAGCCTTAAAGATAATGAGATCTGAGATAAGGAGGTCTTTTGGTTCATATCTGTCTCTTCTCATCTCACAGAGTCCTGCTCAAAAGGTCACAACACAGATAACAGCCTCTGCAGGAAGACCTGAACTGTTCATTTGGGCTCCTCTTATTTCTCATCCTGCTGACATCTTCATCAATCCATAATGTCCTCTGCAAGTAATGCCCTCCTTAAATCAGCATATTAAAATAAAAATTGTTTTTTCTTTGTCTAAAGATGCCATATTTTGATTTAATCTGATTTCAGTTCAAATTCACGTTCACCCTATTTTTGGTTTTGCATTTTATTTTACATTACCAGTGTCTGGGTCACCAGTCTGCTGCACAAAATCATGCTGTCAAACAGGAGAGGATGGAAAAATAAGTCCAGTGAACACCTCCAGAATAATTTTTGCAATGAAAAATAATCAGGAAAAAACCATATCTAAAATCATCTAAATTTTAAGTGTCTTTCTATCAGTATTAAAGTGAATTAAATTAATTACAGGAATGCTTTCACTTGACTGAGGTGTGCTGGGAAGGTTTTGGTCATGGAAGAACCTTGATCCACATGAGGAAGATGAATGCCTGGAACGGAGGGGTGCTGAAAACAAACCAAACTGCCAAACCAAGCAATTCTTTGCCAGCCTTTCCAAGCTGGGAGCCCCATGGAACTGTCACACACTTTGGCCCATCCCCTGTGTGATGCCAGTTCCCAGCCATGGAGCTGAGGGTGTTCCCATTGATTTTGCCACATGGCTGTGAGGTGACAGCTGAGGAATTGCAGGGATAAACTCCCTCAGCTCCGTGTGCCTCTCTCTTGCAAGTAGCCTTCTTAATCTTCTCCCTTTTTATCACCCCACTCAATTTCTCTGGAGAGCACAGGTGTCTGCCCTGTCCTTTAATGATGTGTCCAAATGGGGAAATCAATGGCATTAAATACTCATGGAATGGGATGTAAATAAGCAGCTATAAACTTAAGAGAGCTTTTAAAGGGCTTTTCAGCCAAAGATGTGCCAGAGGAAGTGAGATTTTTTTTATATTGATGATTGTTCTTCCAATTTACAGAGCACTTTGGAAAATCTTATTGCTTTCATCAGTATTTCAGGAATGTATTTAATTGCAGTTTGCTTGCAGAGAAGAAAAGCAGAGAACAAACAGGGAAAAAACAATTTACATTTAAGGAAGTTGAATTAAAATTCTGCTTTTATAGAATCTTATAGAATGGTTTGGGTTGGAAGGACCTTAAAGCTCCTTCAGTACCACCCCCTGCCATGTGCAGGACACCTTCCACTAGCCCAGGGTGCTCCAAGCCCCAACCAGCCTGGCCTTGGACACTGCCAGGGATCCAGGGGCAGCCACAGCTTCTCTGGGCACCCTGTGCCAGGGCCTCCCCACCCTCAAAGGGAACAATCCCTTCCCAGTATCCCATCTAACCCTGCCCTCTGGCAGTTTAAAGCTGTTTCCCCTTGTCCTGTCACGCTCACTTAATTATATTTTGTTAGAACAGTTGGAACCAAACTTTAAAACAAAACTAGAGTCAAAGATGACAAATTAATAAGCCAAGTAATTGGCAATATTATAATATTTTGCCAGGTCTACCCTTCCTGCTGGCAAAAAAATTCCAAGCAGAGGCACCTGGTGATGAAAGAGACCTGTGTCACATTCTATTTGTGGTTTATGTGGTTTTGCTATTTTAAACACATGCATTTAATTGCTTCAAACAGTGGGACTCTAACATTATTCTGGTGCCTACTGAACAGTTAAATTGATCAGAGCACTGAGAATTTGTATATGTTTTTAAATCAACCTCCTGGCAAATTTCCTTTGCCTTAATGCTTCCCCATTACCCTTAATTAAATCCTTTTCTTATCCATTGCCTCCCAAATTACATCACTAACCCCTTTCCTTCTCATGTTGGTAGTGCCTCCAAAATTTACAAAAATTAATGGCTCCTCAAGCTTTTAACCACTTTGGGCAAAATTCAGCACATAATTTCATGGGGAACAGATGGAGCTGCACCAGGAATGAGTTTGGCTGTAATAGGAATTACTGAGCAACCTGAGGACTAAACTGATTCTGCACTCTGGTTTTGCAAATCTGATTTCTCCAGCAGTGCACAGGAAGATAAAGCAGCAAACCCCAAACGCTGAAGATGTTGTGATGTCTGTGAGGCAGAGCCTGCCCTCAGCTCACACCCACAGCTGCCAGGGACGAGGATGGGAAGTCTGCCATGGACCAGGAATAGTCCCACACCTCTGTGTGTTGGGTGGTTGAAGCATCTATTTATCTAAATATATTTGAAACTCTTCCCCTACAGACATTTTTACTACCTGGGATGTGTGTTGGAATTGAATTACTACTGCCTTATTTTAGTTTTATTATCTTGTAATGGCATTAAAAGCAACACTTACTCCACATAAACCCAGAAAAAAAATTATGGTGAATCAGGCAAGATTCACTTCTTGTTAATTGTGCTCTTTAAAATGTAGGAAGAATTTGAGTATGAATGAAGCAAACTGCAAAAAATTAGGCTTCCCCTCAAAAATTACATTTTCTCTCATTTTGTTTTCTTTTTTTTTTTTTCCCTCCATAGCATTTTTTAAAATATTGGCTTGGAAACATAAAACCAATCTTACTGAAAGTTGTACTTGGACACTGAAATAAGTGTAGAACACAATAGTTGGGAAAGCAAAATGCCCAGGAAGCAACACGCCCAATTAATTTTGAAACATTTCAAGCAATCAATTAAAAACCTTTTAAGGCAACACCTTTGAATGCAGCAGAGCACTTCAAACATCAAAATTGCCTGTAGACAGATTTTTCTGAAGTGGAAACCTGGAAATGTTCTTGCTAAACTACAAATTGCTTGAGGTTCTGGTAACCCAGAGTGACACTGGGGATAGGAGGGACTGTGTGACACAGTCCAAGAGCAGGGCAGGAAGTGTGACAGCAGGATTTGGGGGCACTTGGGCACAACTCCCTCCAGAAGGCTGTCAGGAAAGCCAGCCTTCTTGTTGGAATTAAATTTCATGAAGTACATTGTAAAAGAGTTGTCTTCCTTGGTTCTTAAATATAATGAAGTGTTTTAAGGGTCCAAAATGCTGTTGTTTTAGGAAATTCTATGTTTTCCACTTTGGAATTTGCTGTTATTTGAAAAATTATTCCTTGGGAGGATTCCAGCTTCACTGTGTCACACACAAAAACCCATCATTGAAGCAAATGGCTTGCTGGGATTGATTTATAGATACTATATAATATAACATAATGACACGTAACAAAATTTCATTACACAGCGAGGTTAATTTGAATTATGATTTGTTCTCCCTGCCAGGCAAAGGGGGATGCTGGTGTTCAGTAACTGCTGCAGTATGTTACCCCAGATTTCAATGGACTGCAGCATCCTGAAAAAGCAGCAATTGACTCTCCTGAAGAGAGAAAGCCTAAGTGATCTCCAAAGTTTTATGGGCATGGGTTGTTTAAAGGTAATTGCTGCAGTATAAGCTGGCAATCTGCTACATCAGAGCAGTTAAAGAGGCAGCAGTGCAGAGAGGGAATTGAAGCAGTTCCTGAATTGCAGATACACCCCTAGATCCCTGGAAATGTCCAAGGCCAGGTTGGATGGAACTTGGAGAAACCTGGGATAGGGGAAGGTGTCCCTGCCCATGGCAAGAGTGGCACTGGATGGGCTATAAGGTCCCTTCCAACCCAAACCATTCCAGGCTGGTGACTCTGAGAACAGTGGAGTGGAACAGGGATCATGTTTGGTATTTGCTGATTTATTTCACTGTGGGGAAAGAAAGTGGTTGCAAGACAAGAGCCCCAGTGCAGGAGGCCAGAATCTCACAGGAGACCCTGGTGGCTTTCTGTGCACAAGACCCTGTGTTCCTGCAAGGACAAGAGTACCCTGCTGTCCTGTTGGGAGTTAAATCATGGAATTATGGAATACCAGGCTGGAAAGAATGTCAAGGATCATCTTGATCCAGCTGCTCTTGGTCCAAACAGGATGGCCCAGCACTCCAGCCAGACAAAATTTAATCTGTCCAGTGTTGGAGAATCCACTGCTTCCATGGGGAGATCATTCCAATGGCTGACTGTCCTCACTGTGAAACATTTTCCTTTGGTATCCAGTCAGAATATCCCCAGCAGTAATTTGTACCCATTTCATCTTTTCCATGAGGCTTCTTGTGAAGAGGGCATCTCCATCTGGTATTTTTATACTCTGATCAAATTATTTGTCAGCATTTTCATTCCCACAATGTCTGTGACTTAGCACATTCTGGGGCAAAGTATTTAATGAAAATACACAGCCATGAGCAATTGGGGTGGATCTGATTCCTAAAGAAATAGATTTTGAGTAGAACATAGAAAAAGGCATGAAATTTGGAAAAGCAATTAAATAGGCTTTTGGAGACAGGAAGAAAAGAGGGAAAAGGGAAGGGAAGGAGAACAGGAAGGGGAAGGGGAACGGGAAGGAGAAGGGGAACTGGAAGGGGAAAGGGAATTAAAAAACCAAAAGCCAACATGTCCTATTGAAATGGGAATGTTTTTTTGGATTCCTCTAAATACAATCAAAACAGTAATTTTCACTCTTTACAGGCAAATGATATTGCAGAAAGGAATGCTTCAGCAGCAAAACTATCTGGAAATCAAAATGGATTCCAATTTCTAAAAAATCTACAGTTAATTCTGAATTGATCACTTGCTTGGGAGGTTTCCCAGCTCTGAAATCCCCTCAAAGGTAGATTGCAAGTTCTTGTGTTCCTTTATTTCCATTATCCTTTGACAAACACACCTTTTACCAATGTCAGAAGATCTCCAAGAGATGTCCAGCCTCATAGAGGAATCATTTCAGCAGGCCTGATATGACAGGACAGCCCACATGTCTTTTGTCTTTTTGAATTATCCAACTCAAGACTTCAAAACCCCTCAGAAACAGGTTCAGATAGGGTTAAAATGGCAAAAGCAGTGGGGTTGAGAAGAGGAAGGTTTCCCAAGAGGGAAGGGAAGCTGGAATGGACATCTCCATGAATTTCTTTCTCCTTCTAGAACCTCCACTGTTCTGGATTTGCAGGTCTTTCTCTATATAAATTCCAGTTCAAATGTGAAAGCCAAGGAGGAATGACTTTAGTCAGGTGCCAAGAGAACCACAAAACAAATTCTCAAAACCTGGGGAAGTGGGAAGCAAAAATGACAAAGAGATGTTGGGTGCAAAGAGATCCTAATTCTTGCTAGGACAGGATAAAAACCTGGGAATAACTAAGAGATGTGTAGAAGACTGAATCTCATTCACATGGAATGCTGAACCACTGGGAGCTGGGGAACAGTGAGAGGGTCTTTGCCACCACGATCTGCCCAGATTATTTCAAGAAATTACGAATCAGTTTCTCTGATGTTTAAAACTAGATGTAAGAAATATCTGCTTGCTGGAACTCAGACTCCCATGATCACAAAATTGGTGCCACCACCAGCTGCAGACCTGAGAACCTTTACAAAAAAGCAATAAAAGTGACAAGAAGAGCTTTGAGAGCTGAAAACAAAATTGAACTCTTATCTTCTTTGATATTCCATTTTCCCTGCAACAGTTTACAAAATAATCTCAACTTTACATTTCTTTGTCACTCGCATTTAAAGACATGGCACGATGAGGTGAAAGACCTGCCTGCATTAAAGGAGACTTTTCTGAAAGCACTGCAAACCATCACAGCGGGAGGTGAAGTCCAAGGCAAAAATGAGGGCTGAAAAACAACCTCAGCCACTGGCAAGTTTTGTGGGGTCGGGTTTTTTTCCTTCTTAAGAAAATACCAACCTTTCTAAACATGAAATATATGAGGACTTGGTGCCCTTACCAAATGAATGAGTGTGTGAGAGAGAAATGGAAAGCAGGCCTAGGGGAAAGTATGATCCCTGGTTGTTAATGGATACACAGAATGCAGTGCCAGGATAATCAGAGGGAGTCTGTTGGAGAAGAGGGATGTGTGGCACACCAATTACCGACAGCAGGGAAAATTGAAAGGAATTACATTCAGGGGACTGTGAAATGTGAAAGTCAAGGAAATAAATTAGATGTTGCATGACCTCTAGTGTAATATGTGGAGAACTAATACATTTAACCTAGTTGTAATCATGTCATAGCCAGACTGCATTAGGAACTTTTTCATTTACATTTTCCTTTCTAGGGCTCTGCACTCAACTTTTGGAAATGGGGAATAGCACAGCAACACAGAGAGGTAGTTCTGGAAAGGGAACAAAACAGCCAAGCTCAGAAATTACTAATGGTGCACTACTCCAATCTGATAACTTCAAATATCAGGGTCACCAGAGGTTTCCTCAAAGAAATAAAAAAAAGACAATATATCAGCTGCAAACGCTGGTCTGTCATAATAGGCTAAAATACCTACAGAATAAAAATGATCTCTGTGGAAGCAGCTTTGCTAGGATCAGTACAGGGGGAGGAGTGGCTTAAATTGCTTGAAGATGTGATTGGGAAACCTGAAGTGTAATGAGATTTCTTTCAGGAAAGTGTGGATTTGAGCTGTCATCTGTCTTTAAGAAGGCTGTAAAAATGGCAAAAAATTCTGACTAGAGAAAGTAAAAGACTTTGGGAAGTATCTGTTGATGCAATCATCCAGGAGTTCTGAAAGTCTCAAAGTCTGCCTGGTTCTTGATTTGAGTATTCCAAGGCATTTTATGTCCATAACTTTTTGTCCTAAGCATCACAGGTTCAGAAAACTCTGTCTTCCTCTTTGCAAAAGCTTCTTCTCATGTTCTGTCTTCAGTAAAAACAACTGCCATTCATTCTTTATTTTCTCCTCATGATTTCTGCAAATCATTGTGTCTGTGCCCCACTTGATCCCTGTTCCTAAAATGATTAATGTGACGATAAAATTACTTTTAGTAGATAAGAAATTTCTTGTTTCCATCATGAGTTCAGTTCAAGCAGAACTGGGATTAATCTTTTTGTCAGAAAAAAACCCCAAACAACAAAACATCCCATCCTATGAAGATTAATCTGTAAAGATACCTATTGAAGGTGGTTTATGCATTTTGGGGAAGGAGAGGAAGATTTAATAGATGAAATCCTGGCCTTTGGTGCTGTTACAATGCACAAAATGTGTCTTTAGTGCCCAGGAATCTCCATCACAAACAGAAACAAAGGATTTTCTCCCCCTGGACACCTAGAAGTTGGGTGGGACAAGCCAAATGTCTCAGAATTTGCTTTTGTGTCACTGTGTAGCTCAGTTACAGATTAGATGCAATCACTAAAGGTTTTACTGTGTTACTGGTAGTTGTTAATTGTTATGGATATGTGTGCCTCAAAAAAGAAATCTTGAGGTTGTGTTCCTTTCAGAAGGGCCGGCACAAGTAACTGCTATGCACCTTAGTCCTGATTAAATAAAGCTCCAGCATTGCTAAACTAGACCCCACTTAAAGGCTTTCTTGGCCCTGAATGATTTCTGAGCAGCCTGGCTACAGTGGCCTCTTGTATTTAACTAAACTTTGCCAGATCCTTCTTAAAACAGGTGGAAAACCCAGTTTTTCCTGTCTGCACAATTACAAAGAACCCCAGAATCCCAGAAGTGTTTGGATTAGAAGGGATTTTGGGGATCATCCAGTGCCACCCCTGCTGTGGGCAAGGACACCTTCCACTA
>VYZP01004710.1:12736-22998 GCA_013400635.1 Hypocryptadius cinnamomeus | reverse complement strand
AGGAGCAAAACAAATAAAAGAAAAGAAACCCAGAAAATGCTGACTAGTGTAGACTTGCTGCAAGACATTTGATGACACCAAGATTTTATTATATTAATTCTATACTATATAAAGAATTTCTGATACACGTAACATAGGAGTAGTTTCTTTGTATCTTCTATAAAATGGAGTTTGAAAAATTTTCTACCTTACTATGAAGAAATCAGATAATTTATACTGCCAGTAATAGCCATAATTACAGGAGATACCACGTAATTCCTAGGAAGCATAGCATAAAGCAATTGCATACTGTTGCATTTATATTTAATTAACCATGGAAGACATAAATCTTTCTACATTGATTCGTGATTATATGCTACTTGGCTATTTTATTATCTCCATAGTACAAACAACTTCAGCTTGGATATCCTCAAGATTAGAATTCAATGTTTCTTATTCTGACATAATTAAAGGTTTTTCTTTCCCAGTTTTTTCAAACAAATACTTATATAGAAGTGGGGACTGGGTACACCAACCACAACTCCAACCTGGCCATCATTGTCTGAAGCAATGTGGAATCATATTTTTGGCAAAAAAACCAAAGAACAGTGATTGGACGAAAAATTAATTCATTTTGCTCAATTACTGAACCAGAAAAAGTATTAAATAGTTCATTTCAAAAGCCGATGTAAACAAGACTTTTTTGCTCTGAAGGAAGGAGAAGAATTGAGATTTTAGACTCTCCATGGTGAAGAATATAATATGAAATAATTAATTGACCCCTGAGGAAATTAAACTAAAGATGATATGCCATACTTTATTGATTATGTGGTGGAAGTGTGTTCCTGTACGCTGGAACTAATTAAATGTCCAGGATGTCAGGATGAAAGAGAGCACGTAATTCTTGATAATTGCTAATAAAATTGACCTGACGCTTAAAATTGATCCTGCACGTCCCTCACTTACCTGCACATTCAGATCAATTTTTGAGACATTAGCTTTTTAAGTCCCTACTCACAATTAATGGCATATATGAGCTTTCACTGAATTAGAAAGCAGGGTAAAAAAAAAAAAAAATAAAAAAGGCCATTTTGGTTTTCCTAGAAATACATAAATGTGCCCAGATACAGCACTGACAGCATGTGATATGTGCCAAAATGTTGCATGAATAAATCCTTCATTGACCCTTCATACATACAGAAAGTTCAATAACTAAGACTACTATTATTTTTCTATATCTCTGTGAAGGGATATAGGGGAAAGTAAAGCATATATAAAGTTTTGCAAATTGCTCTTTTGTCTTTCTTTCTAAGGAAAAAAATATTTAAATAGAACTTTCTTCTTGACACAAGTCAGAGTCTTTCAGTGACTGAAACGGAAAGCAAGACTATAATTTTGTGACTTTATATCCCTTTAGAGATGTACCTGTGAAAGGTCACACCTTCCTCAATGTCTTTTAAAAATGTGATGTGAGAAAGAATAAATCCACCGAAGACCATGAGGAGTGGGAGACTGTGTTAAGAATAATCTAGATCTTATAAATTGAGGCAGTAATGTAAGACACAAAATTAATTATCTTCTGAAGACTTGGCTTAGACAGCAACTACATCAACAAATTCAGTAAAAATTTGTTTTCCCAAAGAAACTTGGAATTATTTTTCCTATTACTTTTTCTTTCTGTTTTCTGTGGATCTTGCCTGGAAAATGTAATTTTGTATAGGTATATGTATTTTTTTTCTGTAAAAAATATTTTAACTTTTCCAATGTTTTGAACAAGGTTGGTTTTATAATTTGACTGAAATTTATTTGGCATATCTAAAACTGTGTTTTCTTATATTTATAAAGTCAATAACAAAAACCAATTGTATTCGACTTTATTTAGAAGGAGACATATATGGAATAATGCCAGTGGGGTTGGTGTCTTATGTTTAAAGAAGGACACTTTTATTTTAAATTAAAGTTTGCATTTGACTGATCAGAAATTAGTTAAAACAAGATAATACCAAGAATATGAATTGCAAGTGAACAACTGAATATCAGAGAGACCTATATATTTCACTGGTTTCCTAAATTTGCAGTAGTTTTAGTCAGCTGCAGTCTTCAAATTCGTGGAATCTCATTGCATGGCTGAAGTCAAGGAGTAGTTGTAAATGTGTAGGAGAACTGAAAATAATGTGCTGCACAAAGGGACAGCAAGCACTAATGAACAATAGATTCCTAAGTTTCTGGTGTTAAATGCAACTGATTTATTTTCAGTAATGGTCAGCAGTGAGAATCTGATATATCCTAAAAATCACTGTGCATTAAAAGGTAGCAAAGGCAAGGAATGCAATTGCAGCTCCTTACAGTAATAAAGACTGCTATAAAGATATTATTTCAGATTATTGCTAGCACTTCCTCATGGATAATTAAGGATACAAATTTGACCAAATTATTTACATATCATTATCAACATTTTTTGTTGTAATGACACATTATGCAAACACAATAAATCGGCCACATATGTGAGAAGCTAATCACAAGAACTAGGGAATTTTTAATAAAAATTAATGTTTCATTAAAATTGCTTTTAAATTTTTTAATACACTGAAATGATTGTAAGCTTGTAAATGTTGTCATGGTCACATTAAACAGACATATTTAAAGCAGACACTTAAAATATGTGTTTTTCAGAATAACATACACAAAAAAGTCTACAATAAATACTTAAAGATGTACAAAAAACAATTTATTTAGGTAAGCAGCTAACCTTTTTAAGGACTATTTTTGTGTGCTTTTGATGCTGAAATAGTCCTTTCCTTATAAAAGTGGTAAAAAGAGAAGAGCATAAAATCCTTGCGGTAGGAGAAAAGGTAGGAGTTGCTCAGTTAGGATAAAGGAAATATTCTTTTTCTAATGTCACAACATTTATGAAAAAATTAAGATGTTCTATCTGCAAATACGGGAATAAAAATATAGATACAATTGTTTTTACATCTGTTAATACAACGGGCAGATTTCTTGTTTCTGGCTTAATATGGGTGACTCTTTCAAATATATGCATCTAAGTATATTTATTTGTGCATGTATGCATGTATATATAAGGAAAGAGAGAGACTGAGTAGATTCTGTTGACATAGCCTGACTATAGGACCACCATGCCTTATTTTGTGCAAGAAAATTTAAAAAACCCAAACACAAAACCAAAAATAAAAAAATAAAATAAAAAAAAAGATCTATTTTCAAAGTATGTTCAAAACAAAACATTGCTTCTTGAGAATTAGGACAACAGATCATATAAGCTTTCACAGGCTCTGCAAGTCAGAGTTATCTCCAGTACCCTGTACAAAGCAGCCTTGCAGACAAGTATTTTGGGTTACTGGTAAGTGAAAAACTGTCCACTGAGCAGGCAATGTGCACTTGCAGCCCAGAAAGCCAACTCCATCCTGGGCTGTGTCAAAAGCAGCCTGACCAGCAGGTCCAGGGGGCTGATCCTGCCCCTCTACTTTACTCTTGTGAGACTCCACCTGGAGTGCTATTTGCAGTACTAGGAAGGTATGAAGTTGTTAGAGGAAATCATGCAAATGCTCAGAGGACCAAAACATTGTCCTCCAAAGAGCTTTTGAGAGAGTTGAACAGAAGAGCTCCCTGGGTGGGCACCTACAGAGATCACCCTGTCCAAATGGCTGACCAAGTCTGGGTGACTAAAAGTTAAAGCATATTATTAAAGGAATTGTCCAAATGTCTCTTAAACACTGATTACCTTGGGCCATCGACCACCTTCCTAGGAAGCCTGTTCCAGGGTTTGACCACACTCGCAGTAAAGAAATGCTTCCTGATATCCAGATCCAAACTCCCCTGATGAATCTTTGGTTTATGTGTCCTGTTTCTTGATCTCAACACTTCTCTCTCCAAATCCCCAGGAAGATGTAGAGAGCAATGAAGTCACTCCAGCCTCATTTTCTCCAAACTAATTAGCCCAAAGTTAGCTGCTCCTCATGGGACATTCCTTCCAGCCATTCTGCCAGCTTTTTTGCCCTTCTCTGGATGTACCTTCACATCCTTCTCAACACTGTGGAGCCCAGAACTGCATGCAATCAGGCCACAGCAACACTGAATACAGTAGGATAATAATAATAATTTTTTATCAGCTGTGTTTGGTGCACCCCAGGATGCACCAAACTTGGCTGCCCAGGCTCCCTGCTGGCTCCTGCTGAGCCTACTGTTGACCAGAACCCCTAGATCCTTTTCTGCAGCCTCTCAGTACTTAAGGCTTATAGAAAGATGGAGTGACACTTCTGTTTACCAAAGTCTGTAGAGACAGGAGAAAGGAAAACATTTTGAACTGAGAGTAGATTTATATTGGATATAAGGAAGAAATTTCCCTATTTCTTGAAGTGTTCAAAATCAGATTGGACAGTGATGCAGTAATAAATGTCTCTGCTCATAGCAAGGAACTAGACTAAGTTTTGGTATTGGCAGGCGCTACATGAGGTGGCTTCTGTCAGAAGCTGACAGAAGCTTCTTCCATGTCCAGGACAGACAATTCCAGCCAGCTCCAAGACAAATGTGCCACTGACCAAGACAGAGCCAATCAGTAATAGTGGTAACACTTCTGTGAAAACATATTTAATTCAGAAGAGAAAAAAATAGTTATTGTGTAGGTGCAATTGAAGCCAGAGAAGATGTGAGTGAGAATATGTGAGAGGAATAACTCTGCAGGCACCAAGGTCAGTGGAGAAGGAAGGGCAGGAGGTGGGCTGGGGCTTCCAGAGCTGAGATCCTTCTGCAGCCTATGGTGAAGCCCATGGTGAGGCAGCTGAGCCCCTGCAGACCGTGGAGGTCCATAAGGATTCTGAGACCCACCTGCAGACTGTGGAGGTGACTCCAGGTTGGCAGGTGGATGCCTGAGAGGTGGCTGTGACCCCATGTGAGCTCTATGCTGGAGCAGGGTCCCAGCAGGGACCTGCACACCCATGGAGAGAGGAGCCCGTGCTGGAGCATGGTTTCCTCACTGGACTTGTGACCCTGTTGGGGACGCACTTTGGAGCAAGCTTTTCTTGAAGGACTGCACTCCTTGGTAGAGTCACCCATGCTAGAGCAGTTCATGGAGAACCATTACCCATGGGATTGGCTCACATTGCAGAAGTTCATGGAGAACTGTCTCCCATGGGAGGGACCCCACATTAGAGCAGGGGAAAGACTCTTCTCACTGAGCACAAGCAGAAACAACCTGTGATAAACTGACCATGACCCCCATTCCCTGTCTCCCTGCACTGCTGG
The DNA here is from genome assembly GCA_013400635.1 of Hypocryptadius cinnamomeus. Taxonomy (NCBI): domain Eukaryota; kingdom Metazoa; phylum Chordata; class Aves; order Passeriformes; family Zosteropidae; genus Hypocryptadius; species Hypocryptadius cinnamomeus. Next base: position 17,757 of record VYZP01004710.1, on the reverse strand, counting down.
CAAGGGAGAATGTAGAGATGAAAAGGAGGGAGGAGCAGAGGGAAGGTGTTTTTGAGGTCTGGTTTTGCTTCTTATTATCCTGCTCTGATATTTTTAGCAATAAATTCAATTAATATCTCTAATTTGAGTCTCATTGGTTTGTGATAGTATTTGGTGAGTGATGTGTCCCTGTCCTTGTCTTTACTCATGAACTCTGTGTTACATTTTCTCTCCCCTGTCCAGCTGCAAAGAAATGTGAGAGAGAGGCTTTGCTGGGTGTCTGGCATACAGACAAGAACAACTCTGTATGGGATCCAATCCAAACCATTCTGTGATTGATTCTGTGATTCTATATCTTTTCTCTTTGACACTAAGGTTTACAATCAGAAGAGCTCATCTTAGGACCTAAACTCAATCTGAATTTCATGGTCATTGTTGTTAATTGCAAAACCTCTAAGTATTTAAGTTGAAACTATTTCTAGGTATAGCATTCTCTTTTTACTCATCAAAGTTACACTGTTTTGTTACATTCTGATTATCCATACCTGAGTATCAAGAAATACAAATTATAATAGTAACAGTAGTAGTAATTGGAAAAAAAGTAGAAAAGAGAAAAATAAAAAATTATAAAACAGTGGTGACTACATTTCCCCATTTGTGCCTATTTCTGGTTATGAAGCTAATTGTATGGAGAAATTAGCTACAGTGTTGAGCTAGAAATTAGTTCAATTTTTAGTGTTGCTTTACATGTTTTCCTAAGGAGTTTTAAAATATAACATCTCTGCATCTCTGCAGTGATTATTTTATCTTTTACTAATATTTATACTCAGTACTAGTTTGAATGTATATTGCAGTTACGTCCATTAGGTATTCTTACATTACAAAGAAAGAAGTACTGATCAAGTCTAAATACTGCTGGAAAATAAAGCAGAAATGCAAAAGGAGATGAGAAGGGATGCAGCCAGGACAGCTGACTCAAACTGACCAGAGGAATTTCCCACACCATATGGCATCTTGCTCAACAAATAGAGCTAGGGGATGAAGGGGGAAGGGGAAGGGGGCCTTTTGAATGATGGCATTTGTCTTCCCAAGTGACCACTGTGTGTGATGGAGCCCAGCTTTCTCGGAGATGGCTGAAACCTGCCTGCTCATGGGAAGTTGTGAAAAAATTCCCCGTTTTGCTTTGCTAGTGTGTGTTTTTGCAGCTTTCACTTCTTAATCTGTCTTTAACTCAACCCACGTGTTTTCTCACTTTTACCCCTCTGATTTTCCTCTCATCCCAGTGTCAGGCAGCGAACAAATGGCTATGTGGGGCTTAGTTGTCAGCATAGTTAAACCACAGCAGTATGTCAGATGAATCAGATTTTATAAAGCATCTCTTGCCATCCTCTTCCAAGGAAACATGTGAGGATTTGAGGAACATAAGGGATAATGTATTTATCACTGACTGAATTGGGAAGGATATGGTAATTCCCATTATCCAATGTTATTTATTTATCATGCTATTACTCTAAGTAAAAAACACCAGCAAAAACATTACTGGAAATTCAAACATGAAGCAAGAAGCATGAATAAACCAGTGGCTCTAGACTAGGAAGTGTATTCTCATTAAATATATGAAAAGTCTCTTGTCATAAATTTGCATTTATAAATATCCAATAACAATGGAAGCATTCAAAATCATCAGGTTTTGTTAAAAGATGGACGGTTAACTTACTTGAGGTACATGAAAAAGTTGAATTTTGAACATCTGAGCTGTGATATAAAAATTGAAAACTTATGATACATATGTTGTACTTTAATAATGTTGTATCATATTATTGTGCTATCAATCCAGTATGAAAGGTGCTAATCAGACAGAAGAAATAGAGAGTTTTGCAAGAAAATGCTTTGAAAGTTGGTGAAAGACAAAAGCCTTCTCTGTAAGACTTAATATTTTATGGAGTACATCTGTTACAACATTTTTCTATCTAGTTTAAAAAATATTTATAGTATTTAGAAATATACTATTTAGATTTTTCTTTGAAGTAAAGGACATTTCTGAAACAGAAATTTATTAGCATTCTTTTCATGTCTACATTGCACCACCAGGTAATTTTAAATTAGTTATTATAATTAAATATGAAAACATTAATATACAAAAAGCTCTTACTTTTTTGAAATGTAGATTGGCAGCATTTTGAAATATTCAATCCAAGATACTTTAAGTAGGGAAAAAAAAGGATTAAACTAACATCATATAGCCAGAATAAATTTGAAACCATAAATAGCAACCTGTTTGAAGTCTAATTCTTGGAAGCATGTTGAAAGACTAGTCATCCACATTTTGTCTGTTATATAAAACAATGGGAAAGGCTAGGATAATACTTTGAAAACACTATCAGTTCAGGAAAAAAGGGAAAAAAAATGTTTAGATAGAAAGCAGTAGAATGGTAAAGAATGACACATCTAATATGAAAGCACAATGAAACTGTGAAGGACTTTGAAGGTAGTAATGAGAAGCTACCTACAGAAATGAGAGATGAATCAGAAATTTTGTGATAGCCAATCAAAATTTAGTCATCTTCATTTTAGAATGCCTGAAGGGCTGTTTTAAAGCAGTATACAGAGTATTAGAATGTATTCAGCATATAGGAAAACATTTTTGTTTTTCTCTTATTAAGCTTTTTTTTAATAATTAAATGAAATCAAGAAGTAGTTGGCTGTTGGGGTCCACTAGTTATTAATTTTTATGCAATGCAGAGAACTAAAATAGATAGAGACTCTATGATTTCCAGACATATGATAAATACAAAAAAGAGGAGAAAGTAATGGGCATCTCTGTCTCTTGCAAACTCACACTGAGCTGACAGTGAGCCATCCAGAAAGAAATGTCAGGCAGGCTGAGATGGATGATAGCCCAAGAGAAAAGATGTCAGGTAAAAGAGAGCTTCAATACAGAGAAAGTCAGAGCAAAGATTTAGTCAGTGGATCTGAAGATAAAAGGGAGAATGGATGTAAAAACAGCAGAGAAGAGAATGGACGGGTAGTGTATTTTGTTTTGTTTGCTTTTGTTAAAAGCCCATATTTAGAAATTGAGAGCATGTTTATCACAGGAAAAAAAAAATTGAGAAAAGTTTTTAAAAGGAACAAGAGTAGCAACATATTTAAAGGAGTCTTAAGAGTTGGAAAGAATAAAGAATTTGCAATTTTCATTATCATTATGTTAGTGTATTCGTATTTTTTTTTTCAATCATACCTTTCTAGAAACATGCTTCCATGAAGAAACAATTGTGCTTCCATGAGGAAAGAACCTCTAAGACAGATGTCTCATCTATCTTTCCTGCAATAAAACTGTTTCGGGTTTACTTTGATGTAGTTAAAATTACATATCTCTACTAATATTGCCTACCAAGCAAGATTAACATTATTGATAGTAATAAGTTCTGCAATTTTTTTTTCAGGAAAAAGCAAGACTGTAAAATAAGTAAGAAGGGGAGATGGAAGAAGAATCAGGGGCTAGCAGCTCTTGTTCTAAAATGGTGATTGATTTAAATATGTATGGGACTATATGCTAAGGTTATTTGAAATGAGTAAGAATCTTTGATCCCAGAGGGATTTTGTAACCACCATTTACTATGTTCCTGTATTTAAGAAAACCTATTTTGACCATGCAGAAGTTGAAGTAGAAAACAAAACAAAACAAGTACCAAAATGCCCCTTCCTTAACTCAGTAGAATGGAAGGAATGGAAAATTAGTTTTTCATTACATGTTCCTGTAAGAGCAATCCTTAAATTCTGGAAACTCTTGTTTAACAACAATCCTTCCTCAGTGCCCAGTCACAGGGATAAGTAAAAAATATAATTGCAGTTGTGCTGGTTTCAGCTGTAGTAGAGTTAATTTTTTTCACAGTGGTTGGTATGAGGGTCTGGTTTGGATTTGTGCTGAACACAGGGTTGATAACACAGAGATGTTTTTGTTATTGCTGAGCAGGGCTTACAGAGCCAAGGCCTTTTCTGCTTCTCGTACAACCACACTGGGGAGGGAGTTGTTGGTGCATGGGAGGTTGGGAGGAGACACAGCCAGGACAGGTGACCACAGCTGACCAAAGGGATGTTCCAGACCATGTGACATCATGCTCAGTATATAAAGTGGGGAGAAGAAGGAGGAATTGAGGATGGAGGAAGTGAGGAAGGAGGAAGTTTGGAGAAATAGCATTTGTCTTCCTAAATAACTGTTACATGTGATGAGTCCCTGCTCTCCTGGAGATGGCTGAACTCCTGCCTGCCTGCGGGGAGCAGTTAATTAATTCTTGTTTTTCTTTGCTTGTGTGCATGGGTTTTGTTTTCCCTACTAAACTGTCTTTATCTCAGCCCATGGCTTTTCTAACTTTTGCCCTTCCAGTTCTGTCCCTGATCCTGCTGGTGGGGGAGTCAGCTAGCAGCTCTGTGGTGTTTACCAGCTGGGGTGAAACTGTGACATTAGTTAAAGCTGCAAATGAAAATATGTGGTGTCTAGAAAGCAAATTAATGATGGGCTGAATGACTATTTTTCTGCTAATAATCTCAAAGGGGATAATTACCTGACCCATCACCTTTACAGAGAACTCTAGCATGAAGGTGTTGAATAATTAAATCTACTTTCCTTGAATCTTTCTGGCTTATGAGCAAAATGTATGATTTTGTTTCTGCTTTATAAAGCAAAGAAAACCAGATATATGTTCTCATCTCTAAGTAATGTTTATTCAATCACCATACACCTGCTTGAAACTTCTTAGTGACAATACTTGGGCCTGATTCACACCTCACAGATCATGAAAGATGAAATTCTATACACATGAAATCCAATACAGTAATTTCTGCACTGTCAAATTTGTGCAATTGATAAAAAATAGACTAAATCCAGTGATTCCCTGCAAAACTGACACTCATTAAAAGTATCATGTCTGTATGGGATCTCTTTTTGACCGCTAAAGACATATTATGGTTTTCATGTCACGATCACAGTGGAAACTTCCAGAAGGGATAGATAATATATATATATATATATATATATATATATA